>JARJLU010019511.1:843-301466 GCA_030272975.1 Sparidentex hasta | reverse complement strand
AAACATTTTCTGGTTCTTGCGACATAAATGTGAAAATGTGTGGCTTTTCCTTTGAATATGCAGTTAATGTAGTTTTAACGAGTACAAGTGTCATCCAAGTAAAATGTGTCTTTTTGTACTTGTGACGAAGGATAATCCTCAGTGGGTATCCACTTGTCCTGACCACTTCCTGTTTAAGCCCCGCCAACTCTGAGTACAAACACATTCTTGGTGTACTCACTCATCCCTTTATTTTAATAATTTAGTATTTGTAATAACGGTGAGGTTTAGACTGTCGGGTGGACTAAACAAACATTGTTTTACAAACCAAAGTGACATCTTCACATTCAGAAAACAATGAGAAATGTGACGATGAGCCCAAACAATCACTGGATTAAAGGGGCAGTCAGTGGTTTTGGGGAAGAAATGTAAATGAGAAGTGAAAGAGCATCATTGGCAGATTTGTCTTTTTCTGTCTAAACAAACTTTCTTCGTTTTTACCTTTCTTAAATCAAGGCTGAACACTTTGCCGCTGCCATTCATTGGAGCAAATTCAAGGCTTTGAACTGCACTGTGACTTTTATTTTCTTTTGTCAAATCTTCTTTAAACCTTCTATTTTAGCTTGCTTTCCTACTTCTTGACTTGTTTTAATGTTTTGTTTCTTGATGGTTGTTTATTGACTTGTGAAAACGTTTGCATCATAACCTCATTAATATTGTAAACATGAAAATTCTGAATCTGAATTTCTTCTTCAGAACTACATAGAGTCTTTTTAATGGAGAAAATAATCAGCAGTGTCAGTTCTGTTACAAAATAGTTCAAACTGAGCTCCACCTCCTCAACCACAATGGTGAAATCCTGCTTTACACTGCTGACTGTCACACACATGACATCATAATAATCAGTCACATTCTGGGACGTTTTATTGATAAGTACTTTTACTTTTAATACAGGAACTTTACTTGTCACACAGTATTTATAAAGAGGATATTTGTACTTTTTCTGAAGTAAAGGAAATAAATACTTCTTCCATCACATCACATCTCCATCTGAATCTCAAAATCTTAATCATTGTGTGAAATAATCATATTAACAGTTTTTTTATCTCAGTGTTTCCTTTTCAAAGTTAACTTTCTGTCAACACACAGCTGCTCTGAATGTTTTTCACTTTCATTCTCTGCCACATCTGCAGGTGCAAACTGCAGTTAGTAACACAAACAGTATGATGGTAAATGAAATGATGATGACCCACGTGCTGAAATAGAAGTGATAATGTTAGGAGTATATTTAATAATTGTAATCAGACGGAGAGGAAATTCTGTTCAGGCAGCCGGTGACTGAACGCTCGTCTACATGAGGAGGATGTGGAGGAGTCAGAAACACATTTTACCTTCAAGCTGAGAGAAAAATCAGTGGAAAATGTGTGTGTAGAAAGTCTGACAAAACACATGTTTGTGTGCAGTGATGTTGAGATTATAATGTCCCTCAAATGAAAGCGTTCTCTTGTGAACATATAACATAACAATAGTTATGATTAATAACTATAACTATAATTTGTTTCCTTTCTCAGAAAAACCTTTGAAAAGCAGAATTGTGAGACATGATTTGTTTACATCCATGTTTACTTGATAGCAGTCTTATTCTTTCCCCTTCTCGGTGAACTGCTGCCCATTCTGTGCCACCAGTGGAGAAGGGTGACATCAATGAAAGAAAAAAGAAATCCAGTCATCGATAGAGATACCAGACAGACTTTGTTTACCCCAAAATACTACTGCACAAGTCATCTGTACAAACAGTTTAATACAACACATGATGTAGTGATGATGTATTTTTATAGGCTAACCCTGAAGATAGCATCGCATGTGTCGAACACAAGTTCATGATATTAGTCACAAATTCATAATTTTCGCAAATGAAAACCATTATCGAGACAAACATTAAATCTCTAGCAGTAAAAGGCTAATGTCATAGGGTTAGGGTTAGAATAGTTTGTAAGTGAAGTGGGCCTGTAAAGACGGACTAGTGAGTGGATGAGGCTCTGTGTTCAGAGGAGTGGAGCTCTGGTTGTGCCTGTTTGAGCTGTAGTTTCCCAGTAAACACACCAACCTCTTCAGCCTTTCTCTCAGTCGTCTGCTGCTCCTCTCAAGTTCACTCATCCGCCTTCTCTTCACTGTCAGAGTGTCTCTGGGCTGCAGCTGATTTGTGAAAATGACAGATTCTTTGTTGCGGTATCAAATGACTTCCTGTTATTAATTTGATTACTGTAAACATTCAGCAACAACTATTTTAATGACGGAATGTTCCAAGATCCCTCAGGGTCTTTTTGATAGTCAGGAAATGATTCAACTGAATCCACTGGATTTAAGTGAAATCAAGTGATTGGTGAAGCTTCCAATGCACATATGGAATCACAAAAGTGCTGAAAGGCCAAACTGCAAAAGGTCATAACTTAAAAAGTATTTGGATTCCCGTAAGTGCTACCAAATCTAATATTTCTGAAGGGTTTAGTATTCAGAATTATTTCTTTTCATTTGAACTGTCAGCTGGTTGTTCTGCTGTTCTGAGGGCTGTCTGAAGAAAACCAATGTTGTTTGATGTGATTTTCCCCCATGCAGCTTTGATTAATTGATTAGAGCTAATTAATAAGTCATTAAAGTGTGGGTGAACTGTGAGAGATGAGTGACAGCTGGGACAGGGTTTTGTTGATTTTCTGAGTCACAGAGCTGCATCCAGTTTAGAGGCTGACATCAGGCTGACTGTCAAACACAAAGAGTGTCTTCATAAAATCTGTTCATTTAACCAAATTAATCAACGTTTTATCTCCAGGTGATGTGAGGTTTTAGTTACCCAGCTGTTTTCTTTAGTGTCTTTCTTCCTCAAGTAATCAACACAAGTTAGAAGATAAAGTGTCATGCTTCTTTGGAAGTGAACAAGCATGACGAACCCTCTGAACTAAAGCAGTTCAGGACGTACCTGTGTAACCTCCTCTTCTGCCTCCATCTACACCCAGTCAGGCAAAGGACTCTATATTTGCTTTAGAAAAGTCACAGTGACATGAAGCAGACTGTCATTATTCAGAAAGCTGCAGTTTAGGGCAGTGTGTTTCAGACTTTGAGAAAAACAAGATTTTAAGTCAGATGTAAAAAAGAACAACATCTGATGCTTTGCAGAGTTTGGTTCATTTCAAAGATTTTTTTTTTTTTTTATCTACTCGCCCTGTTTCCTGTTTCAAAGTAATGTGATAATATATATGAGCTGGTTCTATCTTGAATGTACCATACATGTTGTATATGGATGTTGCATCATCATCATTTTTAAATGTGTTCATTTTATCGTCAGCCTGGCAGAAAAAAATAGATCCAGATCAGAAATTCTGAATATCGGCCTGATAAATGTACAGAAGCGATAACCAGTCTAACCCTCAAACATGTCTAAGTAACCTCAGTTTGGTAGCGTCAAAGTTAACTTTTTGCTTTCAGACTGGACATGAACGACAGTCTCCTGGGGGAAAGCAGACTTATTGCTCTTTATTTCCACTACCATCTTTTTGCTGAAAAACATGTTATGAAGAGGACTTCATCCACTTAAGGTTGACTCAACGAAAAGAAATTTGCCCTCTTCAGGAAACAAATCAGGGATTTCTTTAATTACAGAATAAATAGCCAAAAAAAAAGAAAAAGTCCAACACCTACTGAAGGCATCGATGAGTGACGGCCAGGTTAATGTACCCAACATTGTGCTGTTTTTCAAAAATATAACTCTTGTTGATGTCGTTGCTGCAGCAAGTCTTGAACCTTTAATCACCTTTTAATCTGCTGCCTTCTCACTCATGGCATGTATGAATATTTAATTGCTCGGTGTCGTGGTCTGTTGTTTGCTGACCGGCGCCACCTTGAAATCTGCCTCGAGGGACGAATTCCGTTTTTCTGAGTCAAGTTGAAAATTTGACAACATTTAAAAAAAACAAAACCCAAGTCTTTCCTCCCTCTCATTGATTTGCAGCTCACTTCTATCTGTCTGTCCTTTCTTTAGTCCAAAAGTGCTTTTGAGATTGAAGACTGTCATTATTACTGTACCAATGCAAAACATCCAGACGAGACACATCGAGCCTGAGTTGTCAATGTTTTCCTCTTTTGTTTCGCCCCTCTTGGATTTAACATGAAACTGCAGCTGTTGACAGGACAGCAGACAGAAAACAACTGATAAAAGTCTCTATCAGGACAATTTATGGCTCCAGTTTCCTCTAACACTCCTCCCAGCTTCAGAGCTCACATTCAAACACAGCACAACGATGCGAGTGGTGTGATGCGTTGACCTTTGACCCCCCCGTTAGTGTTTTTACTCCTACAGCATCTCTCCCTCCATCCTCCCACTCATCACTCTCCCTTCCATCATCCGGCCCACCGAACGGCCCGTTATCATCTGGACGCCGTTTAATTTCACAGAACGCTTCAACCATCAGCCAGCGCCAGTCTGGAAAACTGAGAAGGAAGAAACGCTTTCAGCTAACAGAAACCCTCAACACAGTTCATTCTGCTACTGCTGAGGAATAATAAGAATAAATGAACCTAAAATGTCTGAAGGCATCAAAATCATGTTTGTCAGGTTATCTGCAGATCTGTAGGAGGAAGAACGAGCCGACCCAAAATAAATAACTGCCATATCATTTTGCCGAGCTTGTGTCTGGATAACGCCAGGTTTTATTTTGTAAGGTTCATCCTCGTGTGTCGTGTTGTATTACTTCCTGCCTTGTGATAATCCCGATCAGTTTTGCTTGTCCCTGATTAACGTCCTGTGTATTCAGTCCGCGTGTTTCACTCTTTGTGTTGTCAGTTTGTTTGTTTCTTCATCTGCGTTCCTGCACATTTGTAGGAAGGACAAGAACCAACAAAAGACTAAACTTAAACGGTACATTTTGTAGTTTTTTTGTGTTTTCCTTCAGACAGTTTTTTTTGTTATCAGCTTATCTTTAAATATCATTTTCAGTTCACCATTAGTCTGGCTGCTGTATGTGTTAGGGTCCTATTATGTTACCACCATCTTTAAAACAAAACAAAACAAACAGCCCTTACTAGTCACGTGTCAGACATTATTTTCTCCATGTTCCCTTGATAACAAGTTATTTTACTTGGTTTCTCAAGATCATGAGTTATTTATTTCATGCTTTCCTGAGATAATTAATGATGACAAAATGACCTCATAAGATTAATAAGAGCAGACTTTTATACACACACCCTTCTGTGGGCTCGGTTTGAAAGTTTCAAAGTAAACCAAATTAACTTTTCATACATTTTTGCCTTTAGTAATGAGTACTTCTTAATGTGACATTTCAGTTTACGTAAATCAGTCACTACACTTGTTGAGACGTCATGTTTTTATGCTGACATGCCACTGCTGATGTAATCAACATTCTGCTATAAGAGCAAACAACCCTTTGTTTTATTGTGATGACGGATGAATTTCTCTCCTCATCTCTGGAAAACAACATTTGTTATTCTGTGATAATTAGATAAATAATTTGTGATGTTGAGAAAACAAATAAAATGTAACTTATCATAGGAAAACAGAGGAAATAATATGTCCGACCAGTGACTGTTCAAGGCTTTTGTGTTTAGGTGCCTGGATCAAGATTGGGGTTTCTTTACCTGTCAAATATTTATTTTTCTTTCTTTTTGATGAAGTGCAGCAGAAAAAACACATTTTTGGATTCATGGAATCAGTTTATGATACTTAGACGTTTTCTTTGGCAAGATGTCTTCACAGATGAACACGAGTTTTATGATTTCTGAAGCGTAAATGAAATCTGTAGCAGTAAAAAGCTTTTTTATATAAACAGGCGACAGCACGGTCACATGACTTAAACATCACAGAGTTAGAATAGTTTGTAACTAAAGTGCGCCTGTAAAGACGAACTAATGAGTAGATGAGTCTCGGTGTTCTGTATGTCTGGTTGTGCCTGTTTTAGCTGTAGTTTCCCACACCAACCTCTTCACCCTCCTTCTGTTTTCTGTCAGTGTGTTTCTGGGCAGCAGCTGCGACAGCCGAAGAGGTCGGTGTGTTTACCGATGATAGCTCGGAGCAGCAGTACATGTGTCAAAAATGTATATTTATCAGTAGAATAAACTTTTACATACATAATTTAAAAGAATCATTTTATAAATTCAGATGCAAATGTTTTAGCTTGTTTCCTTCAAGTGCTGACAATCATAATTGTCTCCACATTCAGAGCTTCACCTGCCATTCAAATTTTAATGGACCATTTAGACATTTACTTTATATTTTACTTCATGTATGAAGAGGTCGACTTACCACGGCTGGAAATGTATAAATGTGAAAATGATTAAGACTCAGCTCAGCCTGCACACTCAGCAGTAAATGAATTATTGATAACTGTGTATCAATAATGCATCATCAATAGAAACCAGAAATTCTTCCTGAGGTCTCTCAACACACACACACACACACATACACACACACTTCATGTTCACACAATATAAAAATAGACAAAGTTATAAAGTCAGGGTGTATTGTTTATATACAACTAATGTGCTCTCTCTCACACACACACACACATACACACACACATTAACAGTGTAAACACAGATACAGTACCAACAGTCCGGCATGTCTGTGTCCTGCCTCCAGCTATGTGATGCTAACAGGCTGGACACACTGGACGGCTGTGTGCAGCTCACTCGCAGGTTTGTGTTCACACAAGCTGCGTCCTGCTGCAGCGCGGCAACTGTCTGTCCTGGTCTGTTCACATGGAGTTTGTCTTTGATAATTATCAATAAATATGATGATGTGATTTTCCTTTACCCGGCTGAAAGAGCAAGAAATGTGGAGGGGGGACGAGAGGGAGCGAGGGAGAGAAGAAACTGTCCCTCACTTGTTTGTATTCTGTTCATATTGTATGTATTGTACACATAGATATTAAAACTGTAGTGAAACATATGACGTCCATATGACTGTCTACAGGTCGTTTTCACAGTGTTTGCCAAGAGCTGCGCACGTGTCGTGATAAAAATAGGCGAGCTTCCAAACGTCTAGACGACGCGACAGCAGCCTCACTTCACACGTGCTCAGTGTGAACAGTCTAAACTGATCAGATGGACATTTTCTTTTTGACTTTTTTGTTCCTTTTGTTCTTGAAGTCCATCGTTTACAATGTATCTATGACTAAATCATTTTTAAATGTTTAATTATTGAATCTTAAATATCTATGTTTTTTTTATTGTCTTTCCTGTTATTTTTGAGAAGTCTGCAGTTAAATATATATATATATATATATATATATATATATATATAGCAAAACAAATATTTGAAATATTTTCGAAGCATGAATTGAAGGAAAAAGACTTTTATTGTCATTACTTGTATGATCAAATATATTTACTTTGTAATTGTGGGAAGTTTGTATTGTGGACATTTTATTCAGTGTTTGCTGCACTGAATTTACTTCCAAACTAATAAAATAATGTTTTACTCCATGTTTCATATAATGTGTCATGGTAAAACATTATTGTTTAATCATTCTCTAGATTATACAGACTATGCCACGTGAACTTCATTAAATTTAACATTTAGCATGTCTGTTTTTTTTTTGTTTTTTTTTCCTTTAGTCTGTGTTGCAATATTAGTGGCAGCATGTTGGAGGATATCTATTCACTTGATGTTTACCTCGAGCACCTCTAACTGAGAAAAAAGACATCCCTTTGCTTTCTTTGACACGATCACGTTCGAGACGTTATCCTCTAAAAGGGTTTTGAAAACCTTTCAGCAGCAAACTGTTCTTCAGTTCCTAATAAAATGATGTTAAACACTGTTAGAGGCAAAATAAGCATTTTGATGGAAAAAAAAAAAGAAAGAAAGAAAAAACACATGCGTCCTCACCTTCACAGTATATTATATTGATGTTATCACCTTCATAGGGCAAACTACTGGTGGTCACAGGCTTGCGTGTTAATGTAAATGTGGAGAACCAGGTTCACGTCTGAAGCCCGAGGCTGCTGCAGACTCTGAAGACCCCGGAGGTTTTGAATAACACAACACCGAGTGACGATTCCTGTCAGGAGGAGTTCTGGGACTGAGACTACAAGGCACCACAGGAAGGAAGGGAGAGTCTCTGTTTCTGTGTTTAGAGGCAGTCTTAACAACTTTCTTTCAAACCCAAAATATGATGTTTGATCTGAAAAGGCACAAAATCAACAACAGGTTTCGTAAAAGTAAAGAAGACGAACGCATTATGAATCCACACACCTCAGTTACTCTAATCCACCTTTGTCATTATCATCATACTTATCTTTTAATTACTGTCATCATCACCGTTTCCTCTCCACTGTCCTCAGTCTGATGAAGCTTCATTTTCCCAGCTACCAAAATGTCTTCTGCAGCTCGGTAATGCTGCTCCTCGGCCCTGCAGGGAGCCATTACGCAACCGACTCCCACCAATCAGCTCACGTAACGTCCCTCCCACTCCCTCCAACAGCTCACCGTGAACCTGTCCGGCCCACGCCACCCGGAGGTCACGCGCGCAGACCGCCATGACGCTTCTGCGCTCCCCTGTCCGCTCTGATTGGTGGAGGGTCGGTGCCAGAGAGAGGCAGGGCCAGGTGACTCCCACACAAACTCACATTACAGAGATTCATGTGACCTCCAAGTAATAAAAACACGACTAATTAGAGCGTTTCCTCGATATGAGACAATGTTCTCCTGCTGCTGAACTTTGACTTTCTGCCTTCAGGAGAAACAAGAGTTTCAGGGAGGAATAAAGTTTTCACAATACACTAGTGTAATTACTTTATCTGGAAACAGTTTGGACTCACTCGCGCAGCAGCAGAAAGTCATACATTTCATTTTTAAATGTAACCTTTCAGATGGTTGTCCAGCCGAAAATCTGCTCTGCTGATCCAAAAACGACAAACGATAAGAATGTAGAAAAGAGAAAAGTTAAACAAAATGTCACTCACTTAATGTGCCCACTCTGACATAAAAAACAGATAAGAGGTTAAGAAAATTCGGGCTTATAAAGTTGACGTCCTGCAAAGAATTAACAAAACAAACATAAAACATATTAACATGTAAAGCAAAATATAGCTAAATAAGTAGACAGGACATCATACAAACACAGCAGTGCAGTGCTGATCAGATGGAAACTGAATTTAAATAAAGATGGAAGACAATTAACGTGGAATAATTTGACTTGATGTTAAAAAAGTCATTTATATTTCAAGAGAGTAAAATATTTATAGATAAATGCAGATGAACTTTTAATTTATGCAGATAGAAGATGACGTTTCTAAACAAAACATCTAAAGGAATACCTGAAAGTCTCCTCGATATATATTTACCATCATCAACCAACCAGGAACCAAAAAAGTCAAAGATGAGCGAAACAAAATGGAGTCAGAGAGAGAAAAAGGAAGCAGAGGTCTAATGATGTTTAATCAGAAGTGGCTGTTTCCTAACGAGATGTCTTCGTGTCCTCATTACGTCAAAGCAGCTCGCTCCGGTTGGACGAAAGTGGATCCGACCCCAGAGAGCGCAACTTCCTGTTTGCTGCTTTCTTTCTTTCGTTCTCCGCCCACTGTCCTTTCTGACTGACAGCTGGTTGGTCAAACTGTCAGAAAACGCACAAAGTCACACACACACACACACACACACACACACGCATAATCACACACACCCTCCTCAAATTCACACAGAAGCACACATAGTAACAGGAAGACATAAACACACACATGCAAACATACAGTTCACACAGGAGACATTTTGAATTACCACAGAAGGAAAAAAAAACAAAAAAAAACAGGTGTAAATAAAATAAATTGTTAAATTTCAATTAGCTGTTCCAGTTTCAGCACAGTTCAGCTTCCTGTGTTAATGATCATGGTTACACCTATCTAACCTATTTCAACAATTGCAAGATGAGTTTTCTGGCTCCCTCATAGCACAACAATAAGAGCAACACTGGGTTACGTGTGATAATGCTCCCGCAGTTTCTGAGCGACAACACAACTGTTGTATTATCTCCGTGGCAAACAACAGTTGCATGCTATACAAATGTAACACGAAGCCAATGCGGCTTGATTCAGACAATTAACAAAATAGATGCAGATAAATCTCAGATTAAATTAATGATATTATTAATTGTATGTCATCATGCTAACGAATTGAACTCGGATGGTGAACTTGAATGTTATTTTTCGTTCAGATTTGACGCCAACACTTGGAAAAAAAAAAAGAGTGGTGTATCTATGTCAATGAAAGAAAAAAGAAAAACTGCACACGTACATTAAATGTATTGGTAACAGTTCATGTTGAGAAGTTTAACGTTTGCTCACTCGATTGTAATTTGAATGCTTGATGAGATATTTAGGATCAGGAGCAGTTTGAATGCAGTGTTTTCATTTGGCCCAATTTGTGGAAGTTGTTTTGAATTTCAGGTTTGTGTTTTTGTCTTTTTGCAGGCACACGTTTCAGAATAAAGAGCACGCAACACATTAAATTCCTGTAATAAGTGTCTCTCTTTCACAAAGAAAAAAGACAGGCCTGAAGCGTGAAGCAGGGTTATTTATTTATTTATTTTTTTGGTCTTAAACAGGCAGGAACTGGAGAAGCAGGAAAAAGTGAGAAAATACCAATTAAAGATTTTGGAGGAGGTGTTGTGACCTCTCTAGTTCCCTTTTCCTGCAGCGTTTCATCACTCCGGCAGCTCTCTGAGTCTCAAACTGTTTTAATAAGACCACAACTTCCCCCTTATCGCTAATAAAGCCTCTCAGTCTGGAGCTACCAGATCTGCTGAGAGGCTCTTTTTCTCACCGGAGACTTTAAAACGTGCCGATAAACTCAGCAGCAAGCATGAAAGCAGCCGTTCACACCGACAGCTGGACACACGGCTGTTTGCTCAGAGTGCCGTAAACCACATTTACACAGTCTGAACCCACAAACCGTCTTGGAGACAGACTACAAATGAAAACAACAAAAAGACACAAACAACAGACAACACAAACCTTATTATACTGCACCTAAAGCCAGAAACCACATCTAAATTACTACTCTCACAAACACTCAAATGGCATCAACACCACAGGGTGAATAAGCAGAACAGCTCTGCAAGAAGAAACATTGCGTTCACGTTATTACAGGTAGATGTTGGGTGAGAAAGTACAAATATACATTTAATTGACTTTGTATGTAATCTACATGCACTAATAGTTCACCTCGCATTTGGTCTGAATGCACCATTAAGTGTCGATTGTGCATCAGTTACTATTTTACTTTCTTACTTTAGCTCCGCAAGCACTGTGTTACGTTATAATAAACTATATAGGGTAAAAAATTAAAAAATTAAAAAAAAATTCACTTTGTGTTTGGAAAGCACTACAAAATTGCAAATTCACTATACAGTGGGTGGAGAGTGATTAGAGACACAGCCCATGTAACAGACCCACTGGTCCACCAGGTCATGGCTTGTTTATGCCGTGTTAGCAACCGTACCTGTGCGACGTCAGGTTAGACTTTGAAAATAGAGCAACAAAACTGCTTGGTCAGGTTTAGGAAAAAGATTATCCTTTGGTTTAAAACAGCTTGTTCCTTTAAAAAAAAAAAAAAAAAAATTAAAAAAGACAGAAACATTTATGTTACAGAGCTGCAAAAGTGATGAATTTTTGTAGGCTAACCCTGAGCTAGCATTGTCCAGATTCCCCCGACAGAAAGCCTGTGGGATTTTCCTATTGGATTCCAGATTACTACAGAAAATTAGCTCTGTTATGATACTTACTCATTTTGTTCCTAGAGATAATCCTCACAAATTTACGCTATCTTTAGTATTTTTGAAATAAATGCAGCTAACATTATTGATAAGCGATAAACAAGGGACTATAGAGTGGTGTAGCGCTGATGTATTTTTGTAGGCTAATCCTAAAATTAGCCTATTCTTGGTTCCCTCCACAAACAGTCTATGGGATTACTGACCTGGATTTTGGATTACTGCACAAATTCATAAATTACATCAATAGAAGTAAAAAGATAATGTTATTCTATAAACAGACGCTTATAGATACAGGTCTTCTGTAAACTGTAAAGTGTATAATTGTAAAGAGTTACAATAGTTTGTAACTCAAGTGGGCCTGTAAAGACGGACTAGTGAGTAGACGAGTCTCCGTGTTTACTGTGGTCACATTTAATGTCCCCAACAACCTCTGTAGTCTCATTTGGACACTTGTTTTTAAAGAAGTTGATCTCCTTATAATTGCAACGTGGGTTATTTACTGACATATTTTACACCTGAAGCTTGTGTTGAGGCACTGAAAACCCACTGACGTAACCAAAATAACTTATTTCCAGGTTATTTCCAGAGTCATTCCTTCAGCACTTCATCGACCTCACAAGAGATTAAAACCCTCATCATGTTCATTAAAATACATCAAAATATGTTTAATTGACAGTTTCACATGAACATATTTAGTATATTTTACCGTAGTGTTGGTGTCTGAAAACATATGTCTAATTCACTTATCTAAATTGTCGTGATACTTTTGGTTGTTTATAAAACTGAATCTGAAAAAAGGACATAAATCTTGTTTTTGCTGAATATAAAAAGTGCTTGCATGCTTCTCTTTCTTCAGTAATGGACAGGAACCCACTCAGAGTCTTATTTTCTTTTACAATCCTCCACTCGACTTCCACCAGCGTCTAGGTGACGATAACAGTGAAAAATAACGGCGAGGCCTTGAGTCTTTTCTCTCGCTGCAGCGGTCTCATTTTATCAGATCGTTTTCTGAAGAAAAGGACCAATCCGGCATCAACATTCAACACTTTTAACCTTCATCCCTTTCACACATCAGCATGCACATTCAGATGGAGATCAAGGCAATGTGTGTGTGTTTGTGTGTTTGCTGGTTTCCAACACAAAACTCCTTCAGGTGATTTTCCTGGACATTTCCTTTTTTTTCTTTCTTTCTCTCTTTTTTCTCTCTCTGGTGGCAGCTGATGAGCGTTTTGTCGTCCCAGTCACGGAGCAGTGTTCAGCTTTCTGTCTGACTTTTGTCAACAGTGTTTGATGGAGGCTATCAAGTCCCGATCTCTGACCACAGTGACCTCCCACCCTCGGCCTCGATAAAGACTCCGGCTGCCTGTTATTTCTCCTCTTCTTCTAATTGCGGAATCGCAGTTTGTGGGCAGCAGCCTGCAGAAGCGCCACAGGAAGTAGATCTGGAATAATCAGTGTTGTTGGCCGCGCTGAGTTTCTGCAGGACTGCCAAAGTGGTGATGAGATCTTCAGATTTAATATTGAGCCAAAATGTATTTTTGTTGTTTTAACTAGGAAGCATGAAGCTGGAAATCTATTTAACCTTGTCATCCCTGCTGAATCCACCAGTGCCTCCATCCCTACAGCCTTATGCTGTTGGACCAAACATTCGAAAGTCGACAACTTTATTTAAATAAATCTGGCACAGATCTAAATGTTTTCGAAGACCCAGGTCACAATGGTTATCACTGTTAACATATTCAAAAAAATAATGTTGGCCAGACGACAAGCAAACCATTTTTAAAATGCATGTTCCCAAGTTTGGTTCGATCAGGGTGATGCTGTGCTGACACATATTCCCATGACTTACCAGGTCATCTGACATCCTCCGTCACTTTTCTTTCTATCTCCGTACGAGTAGACGCATTACTGGACAGGTATTAGTGATTAGTGATTATCCTCTCCTCCACTGTTGTTCATGAATTTCAGGACATCTGCGTCGTTAATGTCAAGACGTCAGCATAAACGATGCAGCGTCACAGGCAATCTACAGAAGTTCATTATTTTTAACTCACGTGAATGCACAAATGTTTGTGTTGTTCACACCGCCGTAAGCGAGTGAACTCAAATTTGCGTATTTTCATTGACTTTGTGTGTAATTCAGACGCACAAATAATTCACCTCACGTTTGGCCTGAACGCATCATTAAGGTTGCTTTAAGCATTAAGCATGCTGCCGTTAGCATTTAGCTCAGAGCATCACTGTAAGTAGAGCTGCTAACACAGTGGAACACTGTTGTTGTGAGATTTAAGTTCACCAAGTTCATTTTTCCTCTCTCTCTCTCACATACACACAGTGGTGCATGCTCGCTCGGCCCTTCCTTTGAGCTGTCACAGTGGAGGAAACAGGCTGAGAACGAGCAATTACGCTGCAGAAAGTTGTGGAACGGCAGCGGCAGTTAAAACGCACCTTCATCCCGCTGCTGTGTGGAAGGGTAATTATGTAATGTATGAGGGTTCGACTCCCCGCTCACCGTCGGGCTCAGGAACCCTGGAGGACGACCGAACGCGTTCTCCTCCCACACAACGCGTTCCTCTGCGTTCCTTTGTGTTTCTGTTTGTTAATGTGCGACTCGTAGAGCCGCAGACTCGCTTCATGTTTCCCACCTTTCATTATTCCCGCAGAGAGACGGCCTCTCCAGCCCCAGTGTCTCCCACCCAACGTGCGTGTGTGTGAGGTTTACGGATATTCAGCCAGCAGGTGTGTTCAGCTGTTTCATCCACTTTGCATTACAAAAGTGGATTTGAAAATGAGCCGTGCGACAGAGGGTCAGTGGAAGCACACACAGGATCCACCTGTGAAACCAGATTAGGATTAGGATTAGTGCCACGCTGAAGTCATTTCACACATTTAGAGGGAATGTGAAACTGACGGGGTTTGACCCTCGTTGTTGTAACGTCATGAAAATCTGAGTGAAATCACTGGACGATTCTGTTTCTGCTCAAGTGATTTAAAGTTAAAGGAGGATTCTTCACATTCTTTTAAAAGGGTTTTAAAATGTTCACTCTGACGAATTGTTGTAATTTCAAAGGGTTCCTCCCAGTTTTTATTTTTCTATTCCACAACATTTCAGAGGCAAATATTAAATGTATTACACTCTGGTTCACAAGAAAGTCTGCACACATAATAATAATAACAATAATAATAATAATAATAATAATAATAATAATACAGACGTGTCCTCGTTATTTTTCATTACAGGCATCAGTTCGGTACATTCATACACACAAACACAAGACAATGGTCAAAGTAACAAACCATGTTTTGATTAAAGACTTTTTAACTTAATTCAAGTTTTGTATAATTTGTATAACTTGTCTCACTTCAGACTGGTTGTTTTAACACCACCTGCTCTGGTCGGTCATCATCACTTTCATGCTGTTTCTGTGAACCCAGTAATTTAAATCCTCTACTTGTGTTTTAAAGTGGATCTCTGCACTTTTTTTCCCTCTTGTGAAGAGCTGCTTGTCCCTAATTCATTTTTTAATCAGCTCAGTGAAAATTGACTTCAGTGTGCAAATGGAGGATGCCAAAAAATGTTTTTGCTAATTTGGAAACACATTAGCGCCAACATATAGGCCAGCTGGGGACCGATAGGACGGCGGGGAGGAAATTAACGTCAAGACTCTTGTAGTCCACCTCTCCCTTTAAAGTTAATCCTGTCTGAAATGGGTTTTGTTCATTGTTATTATTTCAGAAAGTGTGTCATAATCTCAGTCAAAATGAGGGAAGCCACCGACACTGATCGAAGCGTTTTTCTGACATTTACTGAATAATTGTGTCTGGAAGAGTTTCTGTTAAATGACAGATTATTACCCACATGTCTGTTTTGTTTTCCAGTCATCTGCATAAAGTTTGTGTTTGCTTTCAAGTTGTCTGCCCTCACTTATTTAAAGGACATGTGCCTAAAAACAAAATAAGAAACAGACAGACAGCAGAATGCTGAATCCTGATATTGATATTCTGAAGTTTTTCTCTTCATTTACTGATTGAAATTTTTTAGGGTAGCACCGAGTCTGCAAAAGGACGAAACTTCCGCAGATGTTTCTCCGATGGATGCAGTCAAAGTATCTCTAAACTGTACAGCGTGAGTGAAATGAGAGACACAGTCTGCAGCTTCTGCTTGTTTTTCTTCTTCTTCTGATGCACGAAACTTCACCTTTTGTGACGTTCACATCTTCTCCGCGAACTCACAAACTTCACCCTCGCGTCTCGGCAACTCCTCGGAACATCAGAGGGCGTCTGAAGACGTTTTGAGGACATCTCTGGACATCTTTTGAGACGTCTCATGACAGTTTGGGCTGGAGCGGATGTGCTGGTATGAAGATAAAGGAGCGCGTCCTGAGGGATCAGGCTGCTCTGTCTGGACTTCAGCTGGGGCTCATGGCAGCAGAACACAGGCTAAGCTTGGCATTAATATGGATGTCCACCAGGCGCCTTGTCCTCTGCCTCCCTGCCTCTCTTTGTGCACTGCCACGGTTCGCTGTGTGCCAGTGAATAGCATTAACAGCATGGCAGCCACCTCCAGCCATGCCAAGGTCATTAATAAACATCCTCAGATGGCTCATAATGATTCCCTACAGTCAGACGCGGCGGTATGGAGAGTGTCGACACGAGTTGTTGCTGCTCACAGCTCTGTTTGCCTCGCAGTTTACAGACACTCACCAACTTCACGGACACAACAGAGAACAAACTAACTTCTGATGATCACAAAGCCACTTTTAACAACCTTGGCGAGAACTTTACCTCTGTTTGAACCAGAGGAGCCAGATTCTTCATTCAGCTATGAGATGAATGAGGAAAGGAAGTATTGCTGCAGGATGTTTCAAGATCAGGAACACAAAATTATAATACATTTTGTTATTTTGAGCTCTTTTCTTCGAAGATACTGAGTCATAATTACAGGCTGTCAGGGTAAATATATATATATATATATATAGTCCTATGCAGCATCACACTGAGCAAAAACAGCAAGAAGCAACAAAGACAAATATTAAGAAATGAATTCAGTATGTTGACATTAAATACCTCAAACTGCTGCTAACTCGACAGCTTGTCTTGAATGGATCAGAGCAGACACAGCTTCAACATCACTGTAAAATATGAGGTGACTACTTAAAAAATGGTTAACTGTTTAGTGCAACTCTTTAGTGCAAATTTCATTTAATGTTCTACTTTACTCAACAATTCTGAAGTCATCAGTTTCCTGACTTGTTTCAGGTGCAGTCAACTTTTCATATTTAACGAATGGTCAAAGATAAAGAAGTGTTATTTTGAATTTGCGCTTCTTTTGAAAGGCAGCTGCAGATGATGTTTTGAATCTCCTCTGTGGTGCATTCAAGGAAACTCAGCATATTCAAAATAACTTAACTGAAATCTGTTGTAGTGTTGTAATTTCTGACTTTAATATCATACCTTGAATAATTTCAATTCATTTAGATACAACATAACCAGGCACCTCAAGTGGTCAAGAGAAACAATTTTTCTTGGCTCAGAGCAGAGAACAGCAGGAAAAAAAAAAAAAAAAAACTGTATTAAGCATTAAATATCACTTTTTTACAAGACTGTTGGGTTTTTATTTCTTCTCAAAAATGTGACTTTCAGAGACTTTGCTTTCTGCTTGAAAAAAAAAGATGTAGCAACAGCCCTTTATTTCTAAAAAGGTATGAACATGTGTCATACCTCAGGAGAAATAGGCTAATGATACATGTAATACCCTGCTTTACACAAACCAGTGATTTAGTTCAGAAAACCTGAAAGCTAAACATATATTGTTGCTCAAACTGATGTTTTGACTCTCATCTTTAAATACAAACATATAAAATATTGAATCTTTCTAATTTATTTTAACTTCTAGATTTCTGATTATTTACCTCTGATGATGTTCATTAACTTCGGGTGTCACCAAACACACCTGTGAATTCATTTCTATTAGTGTCATCCTGATTGTCTGTACTGTCATTTTTCCATGTTGTGATGTTTTCACAATGCTGGCATTTCAATATCATAACTTCAGGAAAATCATTTAAAATTTTAGATTTGTATTAAAAGTTTAATTTAACTGTAGGCTGCTACCAGATACACCTGAAATTCCCTCTTTGTTGTTGTTTTTTTTTTTTTTTTTGTTGTTTTTTTCCTATCTCCTCAGATCAGCTTTGAAATGGTGTGTGTGCTGTCACAGACAAGAGAAATATTAAATATTATATAAGCATTCAGAATGGATATTTATTGATATATCAACAAAACTAAGAAAAGAAAAGTCTTTATTGATCCCTCACTATGGAAATTCACTGGAAATTCTCTACACACATCATGTGTTTCCTGCCTGTCCTGGATTGGGATCTCTTTTCTTCCTCCATTTTCTTCTCAATCTTGAAGTGGAATTTAGATAAAGGGTTTAAAAACAGAGGGTGAAACTGAAGTGACTAATTAATGTGGTAATTTTTGACACAGCTGACAGTTACAGGGACATTTTATGTTGATAACATTTTATGTAAATGTACCTTCTTTTCCATCCCGGCTCATTTTTAACTGCAGACAGTTACAACAAATGGATTAGATACATCAAAACAGAAAAGAAGTACTCTACAAAATCACATATAGAATACTTTACAGCAAGAAACAGTAGAAGAAAATCCATAACATGCTTCAGGATATTTGAAAGAAGACTGTGTTATTTTAGCTCACCTGGTTGAGCGTGCTCCTCGTGTACGCAAAGGATCTGTTGCAGCCGCAACGGTTCAGTCTCTCTCTCTCTCTCTCTCTCTCTCTCTCTCTCTCTCTCTCTCTCTCTCTCTCTCTCTCTATCTATCTCTCTCGCTCCCTCTCCTGCCATAATCTCCAGCTGTCGTTATCAAAATAAAGGCAACAAAAGCCCAACAAAATGTAATATATGTATGTTAAATAAACAGTATTAATATAAAGATGTCCTGGTTAAGTTTTAAATCATGACATCACAGGCTGAGACCCGACTCCCTGCTGTTGTTTCCTGTCTGTCTCTACACTGTGTGACTGTATGGGAAATCCAATCATGTAAACTCTATGCATTTAGTTGACAATTATGAGTTATTAAGAATAGATCGCTGCTCATTTTCACATCCAATGTTATGAGAGTGAATTTGATAATTAAGTTTTGATAAGGTAGTAGACATACAGCCATAATGTTTGTCTACCAGCAGTTTATGATGATGAATATGAGAAATAATTTACATTATTTGATGGAATCACATAAACAACAAGACACTTCTGATGAGTATAGAGTGAAAAAAAGAAGAAACTGTCCTGACAGTGAATCAATAATATTTTTTTTCCAGAAAACAAAACAAAAATATATATAAATATAAATAAATATAAATATAAATAAATATAAATATGAATATAAATAAATATAAATATATATATGTAATAAGAACTTATTGAGTCATCTTATCACAGAGGCTGCCTGGATGGATGAACAACAGAACATGAGTGAGCATGTTTGGATATTAAAATGGTCATTACTGCTCTGACATATATGTAGGCTACTTTGCTGAAGATGGTCTCAAACATACTGAATCTTTAAATAAAGTGAGACGTTTCACTGTCTCTGTTTGTCCCTCTGTGAGGAAACAATCAATCACCCTCCCTCCTGTATTCATCCTCCATTCAAAGGTTATTGAGCGATGGCGGCGGCGATAAGACAACAGACACACTGATTGATCTGTGTGTGTGTGTGTTTATCTCAGGCAGCAGAATATTAACCACCTCAACATCAGATGTCATAATATCTGTGTCTCACAGGAGAAAATCCATGCTATCGACTGGCAGGGAGCAGCTGTCAGTCACAGTGATTGATGGACCTGTCGGCCACTGGCGGTAAAGGTTAAGGTGGGCGGGGCCAGAGGAAGTGCGACTCTGCAGCTCCACGATTGATCAGTTGTCTGCAGACATCAGCATCTCTCTCTGTCATCTTACATTAATTTACAGTTTCTCCAAGTGGGAGTAAATGTCAGGGGGAAATCCAACCAACAACCCAACCTGCCACGAATCAAATGTCGCACAGATTTTAAACAAATTTACAGGAAATCTGAGAAATATAAATCTAGTTAAAGGAACAGAAATAAAAATCCAGTCATCCTCTCCTCCCTCCATGCTGATGCAAAGCCACAGAGAGCTTCATAGTCCTCAAAACCTTTCTGGATCTTTACAGAAAAACAGCGTTGCAGAATTCTGCTAAACAACTTAAGTATCTAGAGACTTGTTTTAAGACAACACTATATTCGATATGCATTTCCCCAAACCCATCCGTGGTCCTGAACTCAGCTGTCTGAAAAGTTACTCAAGGGTACGGTTGCCAACTCCCTGAAAAATAAATAAGGGACACCTAGTCCATCTGTCAAAATGATTTGTAAATAATTTCACTCACAATGTGAATTTAATTGGATGCATTTTTTTGAGTGAAAAAATATGTTCTGTCCTGCTAAACTTGACAGAATAAAATAAATATTTATTTATTTAACAGAACTGTCCTGCGTAACTGAAAACAGCATAACATAACAGAAACAATAGAAAGTCGTTACTTTCTTACTGATATATAGTTCATGTGTAGTATATCAACTGCCTGCGCAGTATAAATTATGCACATTACATCTGTCCATCTATGGACTGTTTGAAATGATGTGTAAGGTTGTATTTGTATGCATACAGTGTAGTGTGTATTCTTGATCTATTATTGATCTATGTATTACTTTTATGTATTATATTATATTATATATTTATTTATTATATATATTTTTCTCTTTTATGTATTAATCTATCAATTGTATGTGATTAGACTAAACCATTTTTGGGCCATAAAATACTGACATTTATTCGACTTAAAAAACTTTTTTTTTTTTTTTTTTTAACATACCATATCTGCCTCTGGTATTGCCTGGTGGACAACAAACCAGTGAAGGGTCCACCTGGTTGTCCCTCATGTTTTTAATGTGTCGAACACTAGAAGCATGCTGTTTCACGTCAAACAGTTCACCATAGAAACAGTGTCCCAGCAGAGACTGCAGTGAGCCTTGTAGACATTATCTACACACCACATGTTTTCTTTCTCCCATTTGAGTCTGTATTTTTGCAGCCTCTTCTATTTTTTCTCGGGGGAGTAACGTTACTGCTCACGGCGGAAGGCATACCATCTGCTGTGTCCTTTGAATCCGAGTAACTTTGAGCCATGCTGGATTGTTTTCCCAGTTGCCCCAGTATCTTGTCTTCCGGTATCTTTTTGCGAGCAACAGCACCTCGACCAATGAGAAGAGCCAGATTCTGCGTTGTTGTTCTCGTTTGTGAGTGTGTTGTCAGCTCATTGGTCACAGAGCAGAAGAGGGCGGGCAGTAAGATTACTGTACATTTTCATATAAAACACCCTGTCATTCATTGATTCTGTTGACATTATAAAACCATTTTGATTCTCATGGAAACACAGGCCAAAGTGTGTCCCATTTAAGCTCAATACGGGACGCATAACTGTGTTTCTAAATACGTGACAATTCCGTTTTTCAAGGGACGGTTGGCAATCCTACTAAAGGGAGCTCTACTGAGAGCAGGCTGTTTCTGTGCCTGCACCTTTAAATGCTAATGAGCTCCACCTGCCAACACCTACTTGCCTGCTATACATCCCTCTCAGGGAGAAGATGCCTCTTATGCTAGCGGTAGCATTCGCTAATGTTACGGTCGATGTATCGCTATGGCTCGCAGAGATGCTTTCATTCAACCATACCAGTTTGACCCAGAATGGGACCCAGAAGGAGAGGCTCCTGAAGAAGTACTGACTCTGTGGCTGCAGCAGGATGTTTCAGAATGGCTAGTGTGTCTGAATGATGTTAGTTCGTTCGTACGTTATGTTAGTTACTACCATGTAGCTAATGGCTAACAGCTAGCGAAAGCTGTGTTTGTCTCCAACTCAGTCTCCAAACTCTTGGACACTGTTCGCATCGTCTTTGTCTCCAGTCTGCACGTTTCCAGACTTTTTACTGTGACAACCAAGCTCCATCATAATGTTATTAACATTAAACTCACTTCAAATGCCATTGCATAGCAGACCAGAGTGGAGCTAACTAGTAGGCAACTGTAAATACTAGCAAACGGTGGCGACACTTTTCGGTGGCTCGGGTGCAGTTGCTGGGTGCCGTATGGTCGGGGCTGATCCTTTTACGACGGTCAGTGTTGAGGCAAAGCAAGATTGCACTGACCCTCGCTACTGAAGTAGTCCGATGTGAAGTGGTTAGCACACACATACAAACTTACACAAACCATAGCCGGCACATTGTCGTATGAAATGCAACCACTGTCTCTTCCGTTGTTCTGTAGCTGGGACAGAATATAGGCATTGATGTTGCGACGTTACAAAACACTGCTATCTTACTGGTGGATACACCGAACTTCACCTCGGGGATGAACGCCCCCGTCTCGGATATTTCCTGTCACCGTGCAGAGGAGGCCGGCCTATGAAAATCTCTCTTTTCATTACGTAATGACAGGAGAGATTAACATGGGCCAGTCAGCTGAATAGTTAGCTGAATGTGAACAGCCTGTAGGAGCGCTGTGTTACCAGTGAGTGGGCTGCAGAGACAATGCAGGAATCATTTGCTTTCCTCACTCTGGGAGTTGGCAGTCTCAGAGAGGGCCAGCTTATATATGTAGAGACCAGAGAAAACGTGTTTTTCATAATATGGGACCTTTAAGGTAAAGTCCAGTTCCTCTTTTGTGCCATTTATAAACATGTTACTACCATATTTGTTTCGTTAATTCCAGGTCAGTTCTTGTGATAAGAATTTATTCAAATTAAAGGAGCATTGTGTAGCTTTGGAGAAGAAATTCAAACTCAGAATTATAATATTTACAATATTAACAAGGTAATAATACAAACATAAGTCTACATACATCTGTTGTAATTGTGGAAAACAAACTTTGTTCATGTTGTACATTATGAGACTATTTTCTCAACAAATGTGTTGGCGTAGCTGCTGGCCTGCGGGCCATGTAGCTCAGATAAAACATCTTGCTTTATTTATTTTGAAATCTTTTATTGAAACTTTCCTGCATATTAATGTTTCATGTGAACTGTAGACACTTAATGACTGTAATTTACGTGACGATACTGATAAAAGCCTGTATTTATGGACATTTTTGTCTCTGATCAGTTGGACAGATGGATGAACTGCTCTAACCAAGATATGAGAGGCCAGCGTATTCTTTCAAAACACTCCCTAAAAACAAGGAATACTTCCTAAACTGTCCGGCTTACTCTCTGAGAGGGACAAGGCACAACATTCAGCTGTGCCAGAAACTTTAGTTGTGATAACTAAAAGGTGGGACATTTGTCGTAAATCGGGGAAAAAAAAAAAAATCTCCCAGGGAAAATCATTAATGTTGATGAGTAAGAACGGCCACACACTCCTCACTTCCTGTCGCTGTAGATGGAAATGTAAATATGTTTACCTTAAAGACAAAGAAAATTGTTTTGTGATTAAAATTTACATCAAATGTTTCTGTCTTGACCAACATTTCTCTCTGCATCAGTTTGGGTTATTCTTCAGAATCAGAAACATATTTTATTGTTCAATTTCTTTTTTAAATATTACAGACTGCACCTTTAAATTTCTGCTGGTTGAGTTATATCTCAGTAAACTTTTGGCTCCACGTGCACCAACTGTTTCACCAAAAAACAGATAGCAGTTTGTGTTCCTGGCAGCTGCTGCTGAATATATTTTAATGAACAAAATACAACAACCAACTGCTTCCACCTTCAAATCTGTATTTTTTTTTAAATCTATAAACGTCCTCAGACATCAACTAAGTTCATTATTAATTGAGCAACACGGAGTTGTTCCTTCATTAAAGGTGTTACATGTTTCAGCTGGCGGTGATTAATTTTGGAAATCATCCCTGTGAATGTTGATATCGTGATAATTTCTCTGTCCTCCACAGGATCTGATCGCTGGAGCTCCAGATGGCTCCGCGTGGCTTCCTCTCTTCCTCCGAAAACGAAGGCTGCAATTACGGAACAAAACCCGACGTGATTCATCTACTTTCTATTTCCAGCTGCCGCTTGCGCTTTCACACCTTCAACAACCACCACTCAACTTTCTCCTCTAACTGAACATCAGACTTCAGGGGCTCTTAGAAACTGCCTGGAAAAAAAAAACAAAACACAAGTTTCCTCTCACAGAAGATGAGAAATTAGACCAAAATGTGAGTTTTGTTTAATAAAGGAGGAGCAGCCGCCCTGAGACTTGTCCCTCCTGTGCTGTGTGCTGTAGTAACGGCAGTGTTAGCTAATAATAACTGATGCTTCACAGCAAACGAGCGATGCTAATGTGGAGGAGGCTGATTGTAGTCGCCCGGTCATGGCTGTGAGGAATGTCTCTGGAAGGGAAAATGAACTTTATTCTTAAATTACAGGCCCCTCTGTGGCGGACGCGCCTGTCCTATTATGTGCTAATTAGAAGACGCTTGGGACGTTTTAGCTAACGAGCCTGGGATAATTTTAACCCTCCGCATGGCTGCAGAGAGACATGCAGCATGTACAACCACATACAGTCGGAATATGAACATATGGCTCAGCTTACACAAAACAGATGCACACACGCACACACACACACACACACACACACACACACACTTCTTCATACATTCGCAGGCTCCCAGCATGCACCAGCTTAGCTGCCGCTGTGCTAATTGGCTTGATGTGGTTCTGAAAATAGTGTCTGTACAATCCCCTGTCTGCCTTCAGAAAAGATCATGCCCTTTTAATTCAGAGTCCCAGCAGGCCGTCAATAGGAAATGGCTCCGAATAAAAGGGGGCGATTATAAAGGTGCATTTCACTTCGCCTTACACTCATCGTCCCCATGCTTAGCACAACAAGGCCTCACATTCATAATGATCATCCTCAGATCTCAACAATAAAGGTCTTCCACATTATTACACATTGAGAGAAACCACTGGGTCTGTTGGTGTTTCTTTCACTCTGCAGTCACACTTGTCTGTGTTTACTCAACAATGAAATGTCGCCAGCTCATGGATGTATTGTTATTATTCCACTTGGGTTGCCACAATACTAGAATTTCAAAGTTCAATACAACGCCCAGAAAATTATTAGATAATCGGTTAACATTTGTGATACCATGGGCAGATACAATAACAACACATTAAGAGGCATAAAACTTGTTTTAATGCAAACAAGAGCAACATTCTACAGTTGTCAAGTTTGTGCAAAATAAAACTTGCTGTAAAAGAAACAAAAATGTTTAAAAAATAGAAAACAATAATAATAAATAATAATAAATGAAAATAATTACATCTTACTGTAACATCATTTTCGGTCGTTTTCAGTGGATCCATGTGGACGCAAATATTCTTAAAACAATGACGAGGAAGACGGAGAAAAGAGAAAAAAAAACATTGTTTTCGCCTGTGAGCCAATAAATCATTGAATAAATAACAGTCCTGTAGTGTGCTGCTCACCTCCGCTCATTTGGACAGTGCAACTGCAGTGGGTGATTCATTAATACGTAGTAAGAAGCTAAGACTACCGTTTAAACACGCACATCATTTTGAATTCTTTATTAACAGAAAGTAGGCAGATTTTGTATCAAAATAGGCTTTTATATAACGAAAAAAAGACATTCCATGTAACAATTTATGCTCAGCAGCCGTGGGCACCTCCATATAGTCAGAATGGTATGGTCTTGGTTACATAACAACATTTCCCAACCATTCCACTACAAGGTTCCTAGTTCCTAATTTACATACAACTAAATAGTTGAAATCAGTTGTTCCAATCACTTCCATGGTCACAGGTGTATAAAAGTAAGCACCTAGGCATGCAGACTGTTTCTACAAATATTTGTAAAAGATTGGGTCGCTCTCAGGAGCTCAGTGAATTCCAGCATGGTACTGTGATAGGATGCCACCTGTGCAACGAGTCCAGGCATGAAATTTCCTCTCTCCTAAATATTCCACAGTCAACTATCAGTGGTGTTATAACAAAGTGGAAGCGATTGGGAACAACAGCAACTCAGCCATGGAGTGGGAGGCCATCTAAAATGATGGAGCGGGGTCTGCAGATAGTGAGGCGCGTAATGCGCAGCGGTCACCAATTTTCTGACAGCAGACCTCCAAACTTCATGTGGCCTTCAGATTAGCTCAAGAACAGTGTGTAGAGAGCTTCATGGAATGGTTTTCCATGGCCAAGCAGCTGCATCCAAGCCATACATCAGCAAGTGCAATGCAAAGCGTCAGAAAGCACGCCACCACTGGACTATAGAGCAGTGGAGACGTGTTCTCTGGAGTGACTAATCACGCTTCTCCATCTGGCAATCTGATGGACGAGTCTGGGTTTGGCAGTTGGCAGGAGAACGGTACTTGTCTGACTGCATTGTGCCAAGTGTAACGTTTGGTGGAGGGGGGGATTACGGTGTGGGGTTGTTTTTCAGGAGCTGGGCTTGGCCCCTTAGTTCCAGTGAAAGGAACTCTGAATGCTTCAGCATACCAAGAGATGTTGGAAAATTCCATGCCCCCAACTTTGTGGGAACAGTTTGGGGATGGCCCCTTCCTGTTCCAACATGACTTTGTACCAGTGCACAAAACAAGGTCCATAAGGACGTGGAGGAGAGAGTTTGGTGTGGATGAACTTGACTGGCCTGCACAGAGTCCTGACCTCAACCCGACAGAACACCTTTTGGATGAATTAGAGTGGCGACTGAGAGCCAGGCCTTCCTGTCCAACATCAGTGTGTGACCTCGAAAATGCGCTTCTGGAAGAATGGTCAAAAATTCCCATAAACACCAACCTTCCCAGAAGAGTTGAAGCTGTTATAGCTGCAAAGGGTGGACCGACGTCATATTAACCCTATGGGTTAAGAATGAGATGTCACTTAAGTTCATATTCGAGTCAAGGCAGGTGAGTGAATACTTTCAATTAGTCAATGCTTCAGTGATGTTGATGTTGCAGCATTAAAAGTGATAAAGACATGAAAGCATCACTCATTTTGCATAATTATTCATTTTATTTGATTTGATTTTTCGTTTGTCAGTTTGGTGTACGTCACTAAAAAAACACAATACCCATGACCCTTGGGCAACAATTGCTGTGGAGAATCCAATCAGATGCTTCAAGTTTTTAACAACAAACCTTGATATTGATGTTACTGATGTGATTGATATCATGATGCCCATTATGTTTAGCTCCTCGTGTAATTTCTTTGTGTTGTTGCAGCAGGTGGATGATGAACAGGCACTGCAGTTCCCTTACATACATTCTCAGTTTTCCTTCTTATCAGCTCACACTGTGTTTTAATGGTGTTGGGTAACCAGCAGCAGGTACCGTGAGCAGTGACTCATCCGACCTGGCTGAGTCGGGTGAACAGTGAGTCAGGATGACATCAGTAATTACTCACCTTCACGAGGTGCTTCAGTGATAAAGTGTCGGCTTTATGACGGGGGGGCTTTAGCCTGAATGTCAGCATGATGCTGATCAGAGGGTCGCAGCGTTTGATCAAAGTAAAGGCCACCGTGTCTCAACAACGACCTGAAGCTCTGACCTTTGACCCCCATAAAGGAACAAACCACTATTATCACAGAGCTTTTAAAGAGATCATTTTACTTCACCTGTGGAACAGAATACTTTAAAAACCTGAAAACTACCTGATTCTCCATGGTGTGATAACTTTTACTCATTAAATCAACTCAGCTCATAGCAAGGGCGACTTTCATTGGTTCATGGCTGAACTCATGGAGGCACATCATCATTAAAGGCTTACACGCTTATTAACAGGTTATTAATGTTAAATGACCCATTAAATTCACACAAAATCCTTTGAATGACCACTGACGGATTACCTTAAATTTCCAGCTTAACAGAGCAGCTCAATTATGTTTTTACTCCTCTAATGACCCAGAGAGCCTCAACAAACCTTCAGTTAGAAACTTTACGATCTTCAGCTTCACCACAAAACAATGCAGGAGAACTGATGGGGACAAACAGCTGGAACAAACAAACAGCATCATTTTTTTAAGAGTGGAAATAGTCACCAACAAATTCAATGTTTCGCCCAGTTCATTTCATTAAATGTGCATTGAACAGCTGTTTGAGAAATCAGTCTTTTAAGTCTTATTCAAAATCAAACTAGTAAAGATTGATATATTCAGTTATAGGACAAAATATCATCACTGGTGCCAAATATAGATGATTTTCTTAGAACATGCAGGCACTCTTAACAGATTACCAGAGTTATTGCCGTGATTTCCTTTGTCTAGAGGACTGTCTTGTGGACATGGCAGCACATCTACATCACTAGCGGTATAGGTCTGAATGAAATTTAACCTTGGATGAGTCGAAACGTCCTCAAGACCCTCAAACAAGTACGACACTTAAAGGAGAATATTTAAATATGCAGCTTCATTGCTCAAGCTACCCTTGGCTTGCCAGTACCAAAGACGGGAACACATTTGGTCCAACCATTACAGGGCTTGTTGACATCCGTGTCTTCAGGTAGCTGGACCAAACTAGTGCCATGAGCCTTACAATTGCCTGTTAAGCCTGTTGAGCACACGCTCGACGGATTGACTAGTTCGGTCTAGCTACCTGAGGACACGGATGTCAGCAAACCGGTATGTAGCTACTTGCACAAACATACTGTTTTAACTACTTTTTTATTCATTTTGAGTCATACAAGCTACAGTGCAGTGTTGTAAGGTGTCTGCTGATGTTGCATGAGTTTTGGGGTGAGATTTGGAGCATGTTAAGATGCTTTAAACACAGTGTAAAGTTCTGACCCCATGCTGTTAGCTGTCAATGCTAACTCTCCGTTCACGGAGCCCTGTAATAGTTGGACCAAATGTGTTCACGTCTTTGGTACTGGCAAGTCAAGGGTAGCTTGAGCACTGAAGCTGCATGTTGAAATCGACCGAAGTTCTCCTTTAATATTACCATGACCTGGATGTCTGAAAACGTTCGTCAACTGAATCCAACAATGACATATATCACCATTTATTAGGAATTATGTAACTTCACCTCACAATGTTTTTTGTTCACTCATTTCTTAAGTTCCCTCGTCTTGTGTCATGTTTTGTACTTCACTTCCTCTCTTTGTCCTTTTTCCCGTGTTTGTCTCGTGCGCTTCGCTTTACATGTGTATTCCCATCTCTTCCATTACTTAGTTGTAGTATCTTCATACTTATTTAATTCTCTGATTTTCCCTGACACGGAGCAAAAGCGGACCAGAGCTGTAACGCAGCTGACATACATCCAGTGGAATTGTGTAGGTAGTCTCTCTTGGCATAGTCTCCTGTGTTTGTGTTTTTGTATTTTATTCTGATGTTACTGTATTTTTGATTAGTCTCTGGCATGATATCCTTCTGGATTAAGTTCTGTTTTGTCTTTTTTCTCAGTTTTTTTCTTCTGACATTGTGATGCATTGTTAGATGATTATAACAACAATTGTAAATCATACTGTGTCACCTTCGTTATTGTGGCCAAGGTATTGTGACAGTCGCGAGTTCATACTCCCGTTCACAGGGAACTGATGTGCTTGTAGCTGAGAGCCAGAGACAGGAAGATAAAGTATAAAGTACATAGAAGCACCAGACTTGTCCTTGAAGGCTGATTCTCTGTCAGATCCCTTTTTGATTTTCAGAGAATAGAAAAAATTTCTCCTGCTGAATGTGTTTTCTTACTTTTGTGTAATCTCTTTCTTCTTGTTAATAACAAGATATTTTCACAATTTAAAAAGATGCTCTGGGGAACTTCTGTGTTGTGCTAGAGGCCTGTTTGTTTGTTTCGAGTTGTCATTTGTGGCCTCCATTTCTAATCATTAGCTTCTGTTGCTCTCCATCAGCGGAGCAGAGACGAGAGGCGACGAGATGACAACACGCTTGAGAACGTATATCAAGTCAAGTCCTTCACCAAGAATTCCACAGCCAAACAGCATCGAACAACCTCAACAGATTGTCCACAGGTTTGTTGAGGCAGCTTACGCCGCCCACACTTTTCACCGAGTCAAGTCAAACCAAGCCGTGCTGATTTGCTTCCCCATCACCTGTTTTACAGTGCCCAGTTAAGCCGAGGCTGTGTTGATGTCTCGCGACTGCAGCCGACCCGTAACAAACCGCCATCTCCATCTAAAATGGAAACTCAACTCATGTCTGTGCAGGAAACCTGAGAGAAAGAGATTTTTAAAAATCAGCGTGTTCTGGTCTCTGTAAGAAAGAAACTAGAGAGATTTAGTAAGGAGGTACAACATTACTGTTTTTTCTTTACAACATCAAGATGTGTTTTACAGTTTCATCGTGTTCACTCTCCTGTAATGTTTCCTGTAATGCTGCTTCATATTAAAAGATTTAATGACTTTTATTGTGAAGAAGTATTGGTAAACGGACTGTGTTTGTGACTTAATTAGTGGAGCCACATTGTTAGCAGTGATTCATTGATAGTACTGTAGGGATCAAGATAAAAATGTACAACCTGAGTCCTTCACAAAGAAACACACAGTCCAACAGCATCAAACAACTTGCTCTCAGTACTTGTGTAGCTTCTTATTGAATCTCTTGAGCTCCTCTCTTCCTGTTGGAGGAGTCATGGTTAGTTACTGTTGCCGAAAACATGTTTCTTGTAATGCTTCTTCAAAATAATAGCTTTTAAATGAGTAAATAATGGGGGGTTTTATTGTGCAGGAAATGGAAATTGTAACTGAATAAGGTGAGCCATTTTGTTTGCTGTGATTCTTCAACAGTACTGTGAGGACCGAGATAAGATTGTCATCACTTTAGGACACACCTTAAGGAAGATAGCAAGTTGACCCAGTTGGCCCAGATTTGGTGAAAATGTAAATCCCTTTATGTCATGTTACAATCCAGAAATAGTGATTAATACATGGTTATTTTCTTTTCAATAAAAGTTACATGGTGCCTCTTTAATGGTTTCAAAAAGACACAAAATGACTAAACTCTGAGACAAATATCCATCCAATAACCTGTGATCAAACAAGCCAACAAGGACATTTAAGGACAATAAAATGTTTCTCTCTTTGTTGCTTTTAATGTGGATTTGCATTAATTATTAAGGACGTAATGTTATGAATACAGAGACTCACCTTCATTTGTAAAAACTGTTGATAATGTGTGCAGCCTGTGTGTCCTTAAAGCTCTGCTGTAATTAATGGAAACATCAAGTGGTTTAAAGCTGTGTGTGTGTGTGTGTGTGTGTGTGTGTGTGTGTGTGTTTGAGTGCGCGTGTGTGTCTTCGCTCGACACACTCGTCTCTTCCTGTTGGATTTTAAGTCTGCCGAGCTGCTTTTCTGATCTGCAGTGAGCGGCTTGACAACCTTTTGCTCATCCGAGGAAAATTCCATTACAGGCTGTTAGGACATGAGTAATGGCAGCTCTCCGGTTAACCGGCTCGGATGGAAGCAGACTAATGCTCGGCCATCAGTTTGCCTTCTCTCGCAGACACATATTTGGCTTGTGTTTGCAGCTCCTCCGCTCTGCTTTCTCTCTGCTTCATGCCCCAAAGGCGAAGCAAGGCGCTGCTGCATCACATCCAGCCGTCTTCAGGAGGAACGGTCATCTGTTTGGACTGCCCACCACCGTGTGTTTGTGAAATGCTTCTTAACCCTCCTCAGTTTAGGGTCATTTTGTTTTTTTTTTGTTTTTTTTCTACACTCAGTTCATTTTTTTTTTTTGTTTCCCACGTACACTTAATCCAACACATGTTGTTTGATGTTTTAATGGTTATAAACATTTGCTGGACGATTATTCCCTTTATTCATTCTGCAGAGAATTTAAGATAAAAGCTTATCGACTCCTCTTTTCTTGTTTTCATTGTTTGATTAAAGGTGCAATTTGTAAAAAATGACCAGAACAAACTGGCAGCATTACCGCTCACAGCTGTGAGCGCTTTGCTGTAGCTGCTAGCTCCTGTTAGCAAGTAGCTCCTGTTACCAGTGGAGCTACTTGACCGGATTAACCTTTTTGAAGTAGAGCTGTCACAATATGCCAATATTGATGACAATTGTGATATTAAGAAATCAAATATAGATACTGTGTTAATAAACTTATGATTCAGAAATAAATCCAAGGCATCTTTATTCATTTGCATTTCTTTCAGCTCTCACTTTGTCACAGCAGGTGGCGGTAATGCACCTTGAAGCTGGTTGCGACCCACCGTAAAATGGAAAAAGAAGAAGACTAGCACTGTATGTGGCTACTGCTTCCAGGCAAAATTATGTCAGAGGAGATGAGACAACAGGGACACTTTATCCTCACTGTCATGAATATATTGCTATCCTAAATTATTTTGGCTGCAGTAATCATGCCAAAGATCTGATATTGTGACAGTATTAGTTTGAAGAAAGGGGACACAGTATGGAGGCGATTTACAGCAGCACTGACTAAGACTATGACTTCAGGAGCGAGAAGACACAGCAGAATATTTTCACAAAGACTGAAGTTTGAATAAAGTGTGTTTTACGATGTTTACGATGTTAACAAGGCAATTTAGCTCATCTTAGTTCAGTAAAAGACAAAAACTTGAATTCAGACAGTGTGCGATTTACTAAGAAAAATATGTTCCAAAATATTTCCTTTCTTGAAGTTTATTTTGTTGACTTATTAGGCTAAGTAGTGATTTTATTGAGCTACAAAGTGGCAATTAGGAAACAGGACTGGCTAGGGCTAGCTGGTTAGCAGTTTTTGACACAATGTTAGTGACGTTCCTAAGTGGTTCCTAACTAGTTGATAACATGAATTCATATCTTACCAACTGTCAGCTTTTATCCCCACTGATCAGCTGTTAGCCTCAACGATCAGCTGTTAGCATAGCATTGCTAACCTATAAGCAGACGTACTCAATGCTCTGTGGGCTGTCCATCGCTGCTCCTCTGGTCCTCCCTCCACCCCAACCTCTGGGTTGTTCACCGACAGGCTCCGCTGTCGCTCTCCTCTGCTGCTGTGGTCTCCCCCGGCTCGCGGTGATGTTGGATGGTCGCTGCTCCACCATTGCTGGTGGGGTCTTTGGGGGACTTCTGCTGTCGCTTCGCCCAGGGCTCCGTCGCTGGGACTGGATCTCTGGGTCTCCTGCGTCGGTCAGTATGCACAGGGCCTCCAGATGCAAGTTTGCTTCTGGTCGGAGGGTGCTGTTCCCTGCAGTGTTGACGGCGGTGCAGATGTTCCCTCAGTGCTGACTGACAGGCATTCCATGTATTCTTTGTTTTCTTTCTTTTCATATACATTTGTTCCATTTTGTTAAGTGTCCTTGGGTACCCTGAAAAGCGCTATATAAATTGATCCTACTACTATTATTATTATTATTATTAAATGAGAAGTAAATCTGCTTAAGAGTAAGAATACAGTTTAGACTGCCTGTATGGCATTATGATCTAAAGGTCGAGGGTGAACCAAACTAAACACAAATCCGTGTTAAACATGCTGTGCTGTTTAATGGCACCCCTGTTGCTTCACATGTTCAGAAATTAAAAGTCAACGCCGCTTGTTCGTTGTCATGGTAACTTTAGCGGAACTGTGTTCAGACAATGCAAGAATGGAAATTCAACAGACGGCATGATCAGCTGTGATGTGAGGGGATGCAAATTGACAGTATTTGACCAACTGAGAAGACGTGTCCACGTGAAGCCTGAGAGAAAAAAAGTCACAGTCGTTCTGAAGCTGCTCGACTCCTTTTTAATGAAAGTACAAAGGTTAGAAAACGAACATAGTGACCAGTCAGGACGAGGTGACCGAAACAACATGCAAGTCCTGAGAAAAGAGCCTGACATGCCACTCAAACGCTGCACAGAAACACTTTGCATCGAGACTGAAGGCACTTTCAGGGAAATGCTTTTTTAAAAGTCAGTAAAGTCTCAGAGTGAAACAAACCCTCACGTGTGTCCCAATCTAAAAATAACACCTGGACTGAACGCTTACGAAGTGCTTTATTTTTGTGATTATTATTTATTCAATGCTACTCACTAGTTTTTTTCTCTTGTGTTACAAGCCTAATTTTAGTTTAGTTTTAGCCTAGTCAAGTCACTTTTTTATAATGATATGAAACGGGTCAGAGTCACTATTCAACATGCTCTAGTGATTGTATAATGCTCAATTTATCTAGCCTGATCAACATGTATCAAAATGAATTGAATTCATATTACAATTACTGATATTAGTGCCCAAGCTTTATGTGGTCTAGTCTCAGCCTGCTGCAGCCTCTGAAAGACAGCAGTGTCAGTGGGTCTTAGCACCAGCCAAAGCTAAATGTTAACTAACTGTTAACTAATAACTAATGTTCTGATCTGCCAACCATAACACACTTACACTTACACGAATGAGTCTTCAGATGAAGGACACAGAATTTGTTGTAGTCTGGCTTGTCAGAAGTCTTTGACGAGCTGCTCCCACATTCAGCAGGTCGCTGTTTTCCTTCATGCATGAAATGTTTGAATCTGATGACTCGGCACAGACACGACCGATCATACTGTGTGACAGGTGAGCCATAACCTGTAGTTAAACTGAAAACATAAAATGAACACAAACAAGTCATCTTGTCTCAAGTCTTAAATGTCCAAGTCGAGTGTCACGTCATAGATTTTCTGCCAAGTCACGTTGCTAGTCATCAAAACTCGAGTCGTCTCAAGTCCACATCACTACGCTTCCACTGCAGTGAATGAAACTGGCTACATCAGGCCTGACAGCAGCATTTACATGACATGCACGTGTCACGGACTTCTGCTGTACGAGCATATAAATAGACCTGTCCATTTGGTCTTGTTACATTTTAAATGGCTATACAGGAGCTCCCAAACTATCTGCATTTGCTCATGTTATTAAAAAACTTGGTGAAAAGTTCTAGTTTCAAAATGTTGAGTTGGGTCCAAAAAACGCAGCTCACCATCTTGTCTTGCCTGTGACTCACACCAGCCCACGCAGACGTGCACTACATATGTAGCAAGTCAAAAATTAGACAATAGACTTTGACTATCCATTGTCTTTTCAGTTGATCAATCAGGAAGCGGTGAACAAACAACTAACAACAGCTTGTCAGATTCACTACATTTAGGGTACTTGCAACCTGTGAGAGTATATTTTCGCTTCCCTACCTGAGCATCAACACAGCCGTCATGTAAACACTGTCTACAGTTTCTTTGTCTTCAACTACATCTGAATGTCTCGACATTTTCACGGCTGTTGGAGCTCACAACTTATCAGGCCCATGACAGCTGTCAAGTAGACGTCACCGGACTTTCTGTCATTAACACTCTTTATGCTGCTGTTTTAAAATCTGTCCAATATGACTTTGTTAACTGATCACATCCCTGTGTTGAAGCAGAGCTGCTGTCTGCTGAAAGCCTTTTCTGCTTAATTACTTGACCATTGACTCAGCGCTGAGAGGAGGTGGAAACAGGTCGGTTTAGCTCCACTTCCAACATTACTTTATGCTGTTTATAAGCTTCATTATTAGAAGGCAGGTCAGCTCAGTTAATGTGTGTTATTAACATTAAAGCGGCCTCTGCGGCTGGCGCTCTGCCAAGTGGACAGATCGGCAAACCAAACCTCATTATAAAAACAGGTGTTTTAAGGTCGGCCCTTATTTTTTCACTGTAAAAACCAATGTTACAACTTTACAAAGGCTATTTTTTTGACACAATCAACAGGCACAATCGGCACACATGACATTGACTCAGAGAAAGGACTGTGACTTGTGCTGAGCTCATCTATGTCGTCATGCACCAAAATGTGACGTCCATAACGTGACTGTTTGGGATGAACCCTTGTCAACAGACTTCTTTCAGGTGATTATCGTTAATTCATATCAGCGCTTTTCTAGAGTTCTTCAGAAACATCAGTCTATACGACCAACATGAGTTGACTAGCGCACGGTTTTATATTAGGATTCTTTCCACGTCACATGAACATGCCCGAGCCAGCAGAAGAAGAGCATAATCGAGCACGATGTGTGCTTTTTTTCTGTCTAATGTACATTATGTTGTTTGTGTTGAAATGGGATTGATGGGCCCCGAGGTCAACACGAAGAGTCAAAACATAAAAATATCACGCTAAATGCGAGGAAGTGGTTGTTGGGAGACGCTGTGGGTTTAGAGGAAGTTCACAGGCTGGAAATCAATCTCTCCCTCTGCTCTCTGTTTCTGTGTTTGTAGTTTGATTCCTCTGAAACAATTTGATTAAAGTGGCTGGTTGACTTAATTCAGAACGAAAGCTCGGCTACGTTTGCTTATCATTCCCTTTGAAGTCCTTTTCCCACCCAGCAACGCTCCTTCCTGGAGTCACGGCTGTTTTCATCATCTTTTCATTATTTGAAAGGAGAGAGAGAGTGAGGGAAAGGAAAAATGCCACTATCTTATTACTTTCACAATTATTTTAGTGGCTGTCAGAAAATAAGGCCTAATCACAATCAGGAAAGGGAAAAATGTTATTGTTTGATCGGATTTTGATATGGCAGCGCCTCGTCCTCGTTCAGAAGGCGCCTGAAAGACTTGATTTCTTTTACTGCTGCTTTCAAAGGACTCTTTCATCTGCTGGATTTTTTGACATAATTCACAAGTCAATCTGACTGGTTGCATGGTGCAATGTCAAGGAAGGTAAAGCATATTAGAGGCAGAGAAGAGCCGACATTTACTACAAAAAATATCCATCATGAGGGAGTCGTTTAATCCTGCACTGAGTCATAAAAGCTCCTTTATCCTGAGAAAAAACAGTGAAAAGCCTCTGACGGAAAAGAAGCTGCACTTGTTCAGGCGCTTCAAACGCTGATTAATTAATGCAATGCAAGGATTTCATTTAATTGACATAAACATGGAAGTGCAAGAGTGGATCTGCCATAGAAAATATCTGAAACCACTGACACGCGCTTGAAACACGAGTGCAAACAATGATCTTCTTTTGAAAGTGGAAAATAATGGCACAATAATACTGTGGACAAATGTATTATGTGATTTAATTGAAATGAATGTTCAAAAGATTATCCTCCATTTATATCTCATCAGCCACATTTCCCCCTTTTCACATTATCTTCCTCTTACTTAAAAGCCCGCTTTAATAAATATGACAATTATTAGAGGTGAAATCTTTGGTCATGAATCCAGAGAAGTGTTTCTGCTAATGTCCACCAGTGTCTATCTCAGAGGGCGCTCAGACCAAAACATGTCTGCGTTAAATAAGCAGGCAGGATGCAGCGTGTTTCTTCAGGTTCAGGTGGGAAGATGATGCCAAGAGGACACTGTCGGTGCTTTTCCTAACTGATTCCAAGATTATTGGAAAAATATGTTTGACCTATGATTGTTTAGGGCTTCCTTTTTATTTTTTTCCTCTTCTTACTGACAGACATATCTAATAAATGTGCTGGTTCTGTCTGGGGCCAGAATGAGGTTGTTTGATCCGTGGGTCGCTAGTGGCAAAGGTCTTTTACAGCGAGCAGCACAATGTTGTTACTTCCAGACAAACAGAAAAAAAAAAGTGTAGTATGGATCCCACTGCCACAGGCAGAAAAAAAATACCTATTTATGTCACATTATGTTCATTATTCATGTCTACATGTATTTTCAATTTTATCTTTGGTGGAATTAATAACTTTATTTATTTAGCCATTTATATATTTATCTGTTATGTTATGATTTTGGCAGATTCAGTCCTCCATAAAGCTTTTAACCAGCGAGTGTGATCTGCAGTGACCACATTTACAGGATGTCTCCATTCGGATATCGCGCGATTCATCAGGCAACAGACTCACAATCTGACGTGCATCAGAACTGATGCTGTTCAGCCTGACACAGATTGAGACAGAGATGTTTTTCGACCGTCCTGTTTCGAGCCCTCCTCACCTTCCCTTCCTGTTTGTCTCCTCTTTCCTCCTCCCTCATTAGCAGCATCCTCTGCCATCATAATAATGGCTGTTGTTATGAAAGTCAGTTCAGCCGAGTTAAAACACACAGCACTAACTGGATGAGAATTACAGCAGCAGGTGACGATCGATGGCCGTCAGCTAACAGTGGAGGAGGAGGAGGAGGGCAGGGTTTCCCCCGTTGACTTGGTAATGATTGCGTCTCACCCACATCGTCCTCGTTTCCTGTCTTGATGAGTGGACACTCATCAGCCTGTTCAGCGTGTTAGAATGACTGTGATTGTTTCTATATGACACAGGAGCTTCTCTTATTATGCTGTATGCCTGAATGTTTTCATGCAAAAATCAGCCTGTAGATGAGCTGTGACTGCCCCTAGTAGTTGGAAAACACAATGGATCCACATCATGTAGTCTTACATGGTCCAATTCAGATTTAATTAAAGCTGCAAGCCGCAATGAATGGGCCCTCGCAGTCCACATGTGTCGGGGCATGCTGCTGTCGGGGCGTGCCACGTACCCGGCCACATTGACTGATTATTGTGTTCGCATCTCTTAACTGTTCATGTTTCAGGCAGTGCAGGAAGGGATTGAATGTCATTTCCTGTGTCCAACATGTGGCACTGTGACTGCATCTGTATATTGGCCTATATATTCAGGGCTGGACTTTTATAAAACATGTGAAGTTTGGTCCAGATAGGAATTAGGAAGTCGTTCCATAATGACCTGGTGGCCTGCTCCTGCTGGTATTCAATAATGTACGCTAAAGTCAAAAGAACTGTTTGTAATCTACATAAAAACAAAATGGGCCACAGGTGAAAAATCCCTCAAATGAATTTGTGGTCAGTTGAGTTTCGATTATTAATTGGCAGCAACACTGTTGGAGGATGTGCTCACCTTTTTAGTTGCATGTCATCTTGTAGTGTATAATAATAAAAGGTATAAATGTCATGTAAACAGGATGTTTGTCTGAATTCCTGTGTCCAATAGGTGGCGCTATGACACAGTATTGATGCATGGAGGCATTCAGGACGACATTGTACACATGTATGATGAATTTGGTGTACATGGGAAATTGTATGTTGAAGTTATAAGGACTTGATGCTTTACGGTGAAGCATGAAAATGGACTGCACCGTGACACCCAGCATGTTTGACGCCGGCAAAAGCTTTTGATAAGTCTTCATCTTCAAGGTGTGAGGATGATACTGAGTGAACTGGAAGTCTGCGGTGTTCAATCTGTAGGAGGAGTTTGTTAAAGTGCGAGGCATGGAAATGGATCAAAATGGGTGTGAAATCAAAATTGACAACTGCCTGTTAGAGTGACAATTTGGTACCCCAATATTTTTTGTGAGTCTGGTCATGATACATATGCATACTGAATGTTGTTCATGTATATGCATGTAGGAGGCAGGGCTTGGATTTTTAATATTCCAGGGGGCGCTATAAAGTCCTCTGGTAACACCTTTCGTCACCTATCAGGAGGGCATTGGCAATAATTGTACCAAGTTTCGTGTTAGTCCGACCGACTGTTGTGGAGATATAAAATACTTCAATATAAAGAGTGCCACCTAGTGGTAATTCTCCAAAAGCCTTAGGGGCTCATGGAGAAGTAGTACTCTGAGCTTGATGTCATCCAGACACACCACTGTGGAGATATACAACACTTCCTGTTTGGAACGAAATGTCCAGGAAGTTGTTACCGAATAACTAGAGTATTGTTTGGAATATCAACATCATTTTGATAACGTTTTGTCAGGAGAGTCCAGAGATGCTGTGTGCAAAGTTGTGTGCAAATCGATGAAATCACTTGGGAGGAGTTTGAGAAAGTAGGTTTGTGACATTTTGTGAATTTGCGTGGCCTATGTCACAAGACTCAACACAATTCAGCGAACCCATGGATATAATGGCTTTTGAATGTGCAATAAAGTATATGGGAGTTATAAGGCAAAAAATCCTTTCCTAGTGGTTGAAATTCACAATGACAATAGATGGTATGTTCAGGCAGTGAAAATGTGATAATTTGGGACAAAAAGTGGTCACTACAGAAACAATAAGGACCTTGCAGGTCGAGAATAACCATAAACAGCCTGTTCACAGAGAAAATAAAAGCATTAAATAACTTATAGCTTATATATTTCAAACCCATTTCAATTATATATTCACAGATATGAAATCTCATTGGCTACATGATTTGTCAGTTATCCTGTCTCTGGCACCTAAGTGGAAAGAAGGAATGGAACAAGGAGTAGGTCCCCTGTCTTCCTGATCACTTGCTGGCTGTTGCAGGCCCCAGAGCGGGCATAGACGCTCCAAACTGGAGCAATAATTTAGGTCAGCATCCATTTTAGAGACACATGGCATGCAAGCGTGAAAAAGGTTTTAACATTCATACTTATTTTGATTCATCTGGTATTTTTCTTTTGTTTGTTATCTATTTCTTTCTGTTCTGTCCGTATTTTTACTGTTTTATTTTTTTTTCTTCCATTTTTTTAACTTTCACTTTGATTTTTCTTTTATTTTGTTTAACATAATTTTTAAGCTAGTTCATCTTCTTTCTTTATCTTTTATTATTTTACCCACTCACACATCGTTTGTTGTTGCTGGTGTTCATAAGTCTCTAAATGTAGTTTTGATTTCTTAATATTTCCTGTGTTTTTCCTAACACTTAACCAGCAGTTTGAATTGAATTTTGATATGTGTGAAAAGTGATTTATGAATACAATTGGACTGATTGATAAGGCATCAGTCATCAGGAGGCTGGCATCAGGACAGGAGGATAGAAGCTTCTAACTGGTCAAATGAGCTGACAATCAAGAGTTCAGTGGTTGACGACCGCCTTCAGTAACTTGTAGTTTATTGGATTTTGTTTTCAAATATTTTTTTGACAGAAAAAGCAGCGGCGATCACAGTTTGTTTGCATTTATGTATCTAATACTGTGTATGGGACTAGATTTTTCCCTGAAATGGATCTACTGGACGTTTGGGAATAAAAGACGACAGCTTCTGTTGGAGTTTGACACTTGACTGAAACACCCACATGCTTCATCTGTTGCTAAATCTTTGTACACGCTTGTTTGTCGGCTGGTTTGCCTGTCGATTGCGTCCGCCTGATGTGGTTTTATCTTGAAATGGTTCACTAAGCTGTGTTTGTACTGTTCAGTCGGTGGTTGCGAATGGCAATAGGATAAAGATCTGTTTTTTTTTTTTCCAGCTTGATTTGGTTTTGGTGGTTTTACGTGACCCCGACATCAGGTTTGGACCTTACTTTGCCTACAGTTTGTTGCTGTGTTGTTTGATGTGAAACTGATATCTAAGATATTATTTCCCCGTGTTAAAGGACAGAAATGAATAATTATGTTTGGTATTTGCAGTGCGTGACTGTCCGAAGTCGACTGACAACAGCAAACACTTTGTATCGTCTCTGTTGATGCTGAGCCAGGCCTGGACCCTTGCCACCCTCACTTCCCTCTTTTTGTTTTGGGGGATTTCTTTTGCCTCCAGTCTTCTTCAGCACTGAAACACATGATTGAATTGACGGACTGAACCATGTCCCGGATTTCACTGGTCGAAAACATTCCTCGGCTGGATTTTTCCTGCTGTCCTGCTGCGTGATCAAGTGTTTCCGGTGAGAACTGATGCACTTGCTTACATCTAAACAGATCAGATGTCTCTCCATACCGCCAGCTTAGTCAGAGAAGAGGTTTTCAAACTGTGAGAGCTGCAGGAGGGTATCAAGCGAGTGTGTACAAGGCAGCATGGAAATGGATCTAAATGGCTGGTAAGTGGGGGTTATGAAGGGACAGTTCACAGGGTGGACGAAGAACTCAAGTGAAAATAATTTTATACATTTGAACCCTTATAATAATAGTATTCCAGATATTCAGTGCTCCAAAATCCTGGAAAATCTTGAGAACAGTTCCAGTTTTCCAGTCATGGAAAAGACATGGAAAATCAGAGAGAAAAAGCAGAAGGTCCTGGAAAATACTTGTGTTATCCTGAAACATTACTTCAGATATTTCTGATGTCATTAACTATTTCATAGACCAAATGTTTGTGACTCGTCCAGTAGTTTGATAAAAAGTCAACTACAAGCCTTTAAGTGCATATACCCATAACAACTATCCAATGGCAGAGCTTAAACCTTGGAACTGGATTTAGGATTTAAAATCTTTACTTCATCATTCGACTGTGATTTGTGCCTTCTGAAACTCATGGAACAAAAACAAAATATTTCAAAATGCAAATGATATCTGATGGTAATAATGTAAATCTTTAGGGTTGTTTCATTACATCCACTGGACATCTAGTAAAATATTTCAACACAAGACCCTTGAAGGCAAACCAACCAGAATGAACATCTCTGGATTTCACAGTCTTGATTTTATAAACAATGTTAAAAAACATCACTAATGACCTTGTCGCTGCCTATGCATCAGGCATAATTCAATAAAACAAAACCCCAAACTGTTTGTGACACTAATGATCCACACTTTTCATAATAAAAGCCACATGCATGTTGGAAATGATGCAGAGGAGGGCTGAATTATTTACATACAGTACATGTATGTATGTATTATTCATGATCAGTGTGCAGGAAAAGAAGTTCAGCAGAGTAATGAATCCCAAGTGTTAGTGTTGGTGAACTCGCAGGGTTTTCTGGCCTCGTCACCTCGTTACAGATCACCGCAAAGTGCTGCTTAATTATTCCTCGCCACAGGGCCAAATGTTCATTATGCCACAACTAATTACTGCTACACTGCTGTAATCCTTTACAGCCAAACGGACACAGCAGAGTGAGTGTGTGTGCGCGTGTGTGTGTGTGTGTGGGTGTGTGTGTGTGTGTGTGTGCGCGCAGCTGTAAGTTGTGCAGTGAATGTGATGAAAATGCTCTTGATTTCCATGATGAAAAAACTTGACTTTCAATCACTACAGGTGGAGATAAAGCTTAATTGCCTCCATTTTGACTTTTAGCCTGTTTAAAGGGTGTGATTAGTGTACATCCTGGCACTCAGCTCCACAAGCTGTTGAGTAGGAAACACAGTTTGTAAGAAACTGCAGACTGGGTGTGTATTTGTCTGCTGACAGCCAACATTTTGGGAAATTCTCTTGCTGTCTAGTATGAATAACAGGGGGTTGGTTTAAATCCAATAAGTGCTTTTAATTTGTAAACCTCCCTGCATTTGTGTGCAGATTTTTGAGACTAATCTTGCGCGACTCCGATTCACAAATACGTTTTTTCTACAAGGGGGTCATCTGCAGCCAATCAGATGTCTCACTCCTTTACAGCCAATCACATGAGTGCCACTCCACAAGAGGTTTTTAACTGACGTCATTTAAGCACGCAACAGATCTAGGATCTAGGATGAAAAGGAAACATGGCACCTGGAAGCAATCGTGACAATTGTAGTTTAAGTGAAACACAACATTTTGTTTTCTTAATCTTTCATGTAAGTCAGAATTGTGAATGATTAAGTAAGGGATAATGCCCAACGAGGTGTCCGTAATCAGGAATTAATGGATGACGCGGAGGCCTAAGAACCATCCGACTCGCAGATCCGTTTAATTAACTACAAGACATCGCATCTTACTAGATGTTAGCATCGTAGCTATTTGCCTACATACAACTGCAAGGTGCAGAAGCTAGCTTAACGTGCAAAGGCAGGCAGGACTCAGAGACTAAATTGATGCTGATCTGAAAAACATCCCCAACAATCATGAGCATTTGTGCAGCTTTAGCAGCTTTAGCAGTTTTCAATCTGCACTTTTCTTTTCTTCAGCTTCAGCCTTCTCTAAGTGCTTTTACTCTTCTTGATTTTCTTTTTACTTAACATCCTGAGGAGAGGCTGGATGCGTGGCCGAGCAGCAGGGGAGAGCCAGCATGTTGGCGTCTGTCATTAGCTGTTAAAGCGAGGTGTGGAAAATAGCAGAGCTTTTGTCTGTAAGTGGCTTACCTTTTCTCATTACTGCAGGATTTCTGTGCAGCCAGCGGACAGTTTGGTCGCCTCGTTCCTTCAGGTAATTACACATTCTTCATTTCTCATCTCCGTGGAGAGCAATGAAAAGAGCGCTGAAGGACTGATGAGATTGAAACGCTAACACAAAGAGTTAATAATGATTCCCTTTCATGCAAAGAAGTATGAGGACGGTTTGACTAAATACAGCACACAATATAGCAACAAAAATGGCTTCAGTTTGTTTAAAACTGTACAGGTAGATACTCCAGGGATGTATGGTGAGTTTCACTTCGCAGAAAAGCAGCTGAGTGTTGCCATTCTAACTCCTTATATCTTTTATGAGACAAGACAAATTCAGTTAAACAGGCACGGTGGTCATTTGAGCTAATTGCTAACGATGGCATGCGAACTTGGAAATTTTAATGTTCAGATATTATGTACGTAAGTTAGCAATATTTGCTAATAAGTACTACAAAAAAATACAGGTCAGGCTGGTGGGAGCGTCATTAATACGAAGTTGAGTTTGGTGTCATACTAACATTTTACTCAAACTAGAATTTAACCGTTGCTAAATCAGATGGCCTAGCCTTCGTAGCATTTCCTGGTTGTGTCACCAGATGTTCTTGCCCCCACCCTTATGTCACGATTTCTGCCGCCCAGGCCCGCGATGATCTACGCAATACGATGTCGCCATTTTCTTTCTTTCTTCCTTTCTTTCTTTCTTTCTTTCTTTCTTTCTTTCGTTCTTTCTTTCTTTCTTTCTTTCTTTCTTCATTTTACGATGCATTCAGTTATATGGATTCAATCATTCCAGGATTCAGCTTCACCTTAACACTAAGAAAGTTTCTGAGTCAGTTTTGGGCGAGTGAACATAAAATGTTACTGGGTCAGCTTTATCCAGAACCCATCGGCAGAAACAAACCGGAAAAAATTCTACTTAGAAAATATATTCAAAACCAATGAAAAGAAGAAGTTTCATGCTTGTGATAAGAGAAACATAAGTAGCCAGTGGAACAAGTGAAAAAAGTCATTTAAGTCCTCGCAACTCATATTAAGTGCAGTGAAGTATTTTGAGGAAAATTGGACAAATGTTCTGTACTGTTCTGAACATCGAGCTTTAGCAGTGCATTAATGTGTTTTTAGCCGGTGTTAGTTGTATTTTATTTTGTTCTGATTACCATGGGTCATTAACCAAAACTAAAACATGTTCATGAGCATTTATAATCTACTGTAGCTCTTTACACCTGTACATCAGAAAACATTTTCAGTGTAAACTTTCCTTCTTTCCAAGCCAAGCAGTGCACGATCAGTTTGGTGATTTAATCTGATTTGAGTGGTGCTATTGGTAAACAATCGCTGTATTAACTTGCTTAGCTGCACCTGCAGTCATGACCGCTAGGAGATCATTTTTTTCATTGTTTTTTTTTTTTTTCCTGGAGGATTACTACATTTTCTCACTTATTAATCAGAAATTGGTCATCGGTCTGCACAGATCCTTCACCTGGACCATTCCCCGAACACGGTCCGCCCTTCAGTGTTGCATGGTAACGAGTATACATACATGTAAATATGTTTATGCTTTACTTCAACTTTAATGCTGAACTATTTAGTGTCAAATACTTTAAAACATTTGCTAAAGTATTGAGTTCATATGATTGAATTTCATTTCAATTATTTAACACAGTATCTTTATTTTTTTCAGATATGACTTTTTGGATTTTTAAGCAGCACTTGTTTCAGCCGAGTATCCACTTCACTGATAACATTTTAATGAAATGAGTTTATATTTCTCTAACTGTACAATTTATTTGTGTCTTTAAATATTTTATTTATACTAAATGTGATGGAAGATAAAGAAAAAAAGAGAATCGTTAAAATGGTTCTGAGAAACAACAGAGAAAAATAAAATCTGGTTTTAATCAATTTAAATGTAACAAAAACGTTAATGTAATTAAAATGTAACATTCCCTTCCTAAATGTATAATGCTATCAACATCTATTTGAAAAATAGAGATAACTAAAAGATAAAGATAATTCTCATAAGATGGTGAGTTTTTTCATTTGTTCATATAAATACCTCTCAAAGTGATTTAATAGTCACAGTATACACAGCCTTAGGAGGAACTGGTTACTTTTCTCAGGCATTAATGCCATTAATGAACATATCCATTAATTTTAGGAGGAATAGCATCAATTATGAAGATACTGAAGCAGTTCTATGGTTGCCATACTTGCCAACATCTGGTTGTGAAAAATAGGGAGATTTTGTTCATCTGTGAATCGGCCCAAGGAACAAGGTTCCTTCAGCAGGTGTACATGTCTTTATTTCTTGCCTTGTGTTTTAAACCTGGTGAAGGGACCTTGTTCTGAAAATGCTGTTTCTTTGATATTCAATACATGATTCTGTTTATACATACATCCCTATACATCCTTCCCTCCTCAAAATCACACTAAAAATCAACATGGCAAGCTTTACAAAACGCATGGTGGGTACTACACCGGCTGGCTCTAACCCAGGGGAAAGTCTCAGTCCACACTGTGTTAAATCTGGAAGCATATTTCTTTTTTTTCCTTTTCAGTTATTCTTTTCTTAAGAGGAGTGTCAGGTATCACTCTTTGAACGCTGAACTGAGCGGGATGACAGAAACCACCAACGAGCGACATCTTCTTATTATTATTTTCCGGCAGTATCAACACTACTTGGAGTATCACTGCCTCCAGCAAGTGACTGAGTCACGTCACTGGCTTGCCTCATACGCTCAGGCAGGCCAAGGTTGCCAGATACTGCGACAAATATCCCCCACAATCGCACTTGTTTCCTTCTCTATAAAATCTGGAGATTAACAGGAGAAATGACTGACCGGGAGCATCGTGAGAGAGTTGGCAACCCTAATTTTGTGGTTTGCTGGTTTAAATAAATCCAACTTTAAATAATCAGATCTTAAAACAACACTGAGATCTGTTCCACTCCTGAGATGATTTTTCTTCTACTGTCACACAAATCAAACATGGTGAACTAAAGCTCATTAAATAACGTGAGAGTTACCTCCTTATCCATTCATATTTGTCTCTGGCGAGTCTCCGTCTGTGAGGCTCTTAAATATTTCTGGTTACCCATAATGCACTTCACTCAAACAGTCCTAACTATCAGTGTGTTGAAATCAGCTGGGACTGAGACTCTGTCGATAAATAAGTCTGCATCTCTGCGTGTTTACATGCTTTAATATAATGTCACTGATGTCTGGGGAAACACGTCCTGTCTGCAAAATGTCAACTTAACATTTCTCTTCATGTTGCTGTGCTATTTTCAATGTCGGTCCACCTCTGACACAAGAAAGATGATAAGGATGTATTGATCCGGCTGATTTATTGATCTGCTTCTGAAGGCTGCAGACTGATGTGTGAGAGAGAGAGAGAGAAAGAGGGAAATAATGTTCAGTTGAGGTTCCTCCAACATGAAGCCTTTGTGGTCCATCAGCACAAGAAAGAAAACCATTTTCGCCGGTTGGTTTCATGATGAGGTTAGCTAACAGAGGTGAACTGATTTAGTAACGGTCACGTGATCCACAACTGAGAGGGAATCACACCTCTACATCGTGATATTCCTGAGTTGGTTTTGTGTGAGGCGGTCAACAGAAGTCTACGGTGGCCCTGAGAGCTCAATACTTAAGAAAAAAACACCAATTTGGAAACTCATGCACAGCATTTAAAGAAAATACTGCAGGTGAGATGTCAACACAATTCAGAAACATGACAAGTGTAGCACCAACAGCAACACTAGCAATTAGTAGACTGAATATTGTTCTGTCATCCCTCATTACAGAACCACAAAGGCCCAAAGAAATGTCCCATTAAGATGAAGGGCCAGAGCCTTATCCCAAAACAAAAGACCAAGCAATGCTCTGAGGGCTGTTGTTCGGAAAAAAATACTCACTCTACCTGCAGTTACTTGCCTGTACCAACTTTGGATGTGCATTAAAGGCCAGTATAGTTGCAGTTTGGTTAGGCATCAACAGTACAAGATCATGGTTTGCATTGTTTATGTCAGTTACATACATGAGTTTGCGATACAGGAGTCTGTTTTAGAAGATCATCATTTGGTTGAAAATAAATTTTCGGAAAAACATCCAGTAGGATCATTGTTCAAATAATCGGGGTGTCAGAACAATGGCACGGCTCAAAAAGTGATGAACACCCAGGTCACGCTTGTTGTCCCACAAAAAGGTTTTACAAATGTTTTACAAAGCCTCGTTGGAGCAGCACAACAGTTAGATTTGGATATTTTTAATATAATAATAACTAGAGAGCCTGTTGAAAGATAGAAAAATGTTCCTTACCGCATGCTGCCATGCATGTAATCCATCCATGTAATCCATCTAACTATCTTTCGAGATTTCGCTCTTGGATCTGATGGATTTGAGCTTGCTCTTTCTGCGAATGGGTCTCCATGCTGTTGAACTAGATGAGCCTCCTGAATTTGCACCCAAAATGCTGTCAAAACTTGCTTTTATAATTGGCAACGCAGCGTCCATAATTCTTGATTGGGAAAAAAGGCAAAAAAAAGGCACGGAAAACACAAAAAAAAACGACCCCAAATTATAGAGATTCCGATTCGCATGGGACTAATATTATCACATGACCTCTGTGTTTGGCAAAATATGGTAAGTAATCTGTTGTGGAACTTTTACTTTACAAATAACGGACATGGCAGATTCGCACAGGATTACGATCACAGAAGACCTCCACAATTATTACAAATTACTAGAGGTCCCCAGGTGATACTAGTCCCGTGTGAATAGGGCTTTAGAATAGTTTGTAATTAAAGACTGTAAAGACGGACTAGTGAGCAGATGAGTCTTAGTTTATCGGTGATTAATTCCTGCAGCACTATGTTTGGTTGTGTTTTCTCCCTGTGCATCTTTTTTTTTTTTTTTAAATGTTCCGTGTCTTTCTTCAATTTGGCAAAGCTGTATTCTTTATTTACTCGAGTTTTGTCTATTTTCATGTGTTTTCTTTAGCTGTGGTGCTTTGAGCTCTCAGGGCCACTGTAGCATTCACCGCATCAATGACAGACTCAATTATGATTGGGATGAACAAGAATACCATTTCCTGTATCTGCTCAAATGAAAGCTTGCTCAGACTGACAGCGCAAATCGTCGCTTTTGGCATGTGATGCAAATCCAAACCCCGTTCAGAGGTGATTCAAACATCAGATTTCAAAGTGTCTTCTGTGTCACTCGCAATGTGACACTCACTGACAACGTCAAATTCAGATTCATGGCGATGCAACAGAGCAGCTGAGCTCTCTGAAGTGGGTACAGAAAAACCTAGTCTGGTAGTGAATGAAGGGACAAATAATGTATTGATCCTGTTTGAATTGCATCATGAAGCACACATATAATGTTTGTCAGTTTGAACGATCATTTCCAAGTCAATAGTGTCAATTTGTCATCAAAGTCATGAAATTTCACAGAGTGAAAGTAAATCATTATAAAGCAGTATACTGACAGTATCGCCAGTGACGTTGTCGCCTAACTTAAACATTGTAGAGCTGCTCCTGTATATTAGCAGTGCACAGAACTGAACCAGAACCAGTTCTCCTGTCACAGAACTGCAGTTGTGAATATGAGCAGATTTATTGTGATGCGCATGTTTTTTTAACAACCTTTTCTGAGCCCAGTCGGCTCCATGTTGGAGAAGTGTGTCGATCAGACGCTGCAGTTGAGATTTTACTTTCGTTACAACAAACTGACACTTTATTGATTTAAAAAAAAACATCATACATGTGATTCATTACACAATTCAAACAGGATCAATACATTATTTGTCTCCCTTCATTCACTACCAGACTAAGTAATTCTGAGAGAAGGTCCCATGATGTCCAAGTGAGATGTTCTGACCCAGTAGGGCTTAAAACCTGAAGTGGGCGTTGCTTAAGTGTTGATTTAATCCTGAAAATTATTTCCACAACTGCCTCAGAGTTGAGTTTCACAGACAAAGACAAGTATTTACAGAGCAAGTTTATTAGAAACTTGAATTAATAAACTACATTAACAGCACCAGATACTTATAAACCTACTAATTAAGCATCATTTTGAATGACCAATTGTATTCACAAGTTTTAGTGGACATCCATTAATTGTTTTAAAATGTTAGGACTGAAGGGCTCATTTAATAATCCAGGTGAACTATCAGCAGATTCAGCTGTGATGAAGACTTAGTTGCAGTATAGTATTGTGTGGCTGTGATAATACAAATAATAATAAAATCAGTGACCTGAGAGGAGACGGGCAGAGACAGTGAAGGTAGAGCGAGCATTGCTCTGCATCGCCCCGGGCCTCTTGGCCTCGGTGGTCCTCCATGCAGCCCCGGCTCCTCCACCTCCCCTCCGGCTGATTTGTCAGAGTGGCTTTGTAGCGGCCAGCCGGAGGCCTCTGAGGTTTACCCACAATCCTCAGGGCCCCGCTGGTCTCCCTCCAGTCCGAGTCTGAGGTCAGGCGCCCGCCGGGCATGGCCTCCCCCAAAATTTTTAAAGGCGCACAGATTTAACACAAACATGTCCAAGCTGTTCTCAGTGGAGAGCGTAAATAATAAACCAGAGTCTGAGGCCTGAAGCTCCTGGAAGGAAACAAAGGCAGAAGTTCCATTTCATTCCCAGATGATATGAATCTTGTCAAAATGCTAGTTTCTTAAACTAATCAGGGTAACGTATACCTGTCAGTAAAACATCATATGTGTATGTATATCTGTATCAATAGATGTATATTATTTTACATTATTTTTCCAAGATGAACATAATAAAGACATTATCTCCAATGTGTTGCTTTGAAGGTTTTTCACACAGAAAATGTGTCAACCCTTTTGTAGCCACTTCTTTACAATGTTAGTAAGATGAGCTCACCTTACCTTCCAAAACAATCAATAAATCAATTATTTGACAGCTACAACAATAAGTTTGATGTATGTCTCCATATTATAAAATCCATGACATTATGTAATGATTAGGATTTGATTAATAGTTATGCTGAGGTTTCAGATTTCTCTTTTCAGAAACTGCATGTCACTTTCAAACCTTTATATAAGTGAAAAAAAAAAAAAAAAAAAAACATAACAAAACAAAAAACAGCAACAATGCTGTCATCCATCCATCAATGGTAAGTAAAGACTTGGAATAAAATAAATGACTTAACATGATACAGATAAATGATTATCAATCAATTAGCAATCACATTTTTTTGTAAAAGTGTTAAAGTTACCAAAGTAGAAAAGAAGAACACAACATGACATTTCTCTAAATGTCAGATGTAAAAAGAAAGGAATTAGGTTTCTTCTTAAAATATAATCCCTAGCCCGTCTTCATGGATCAGCAGTGATGCTGTTGTCACGCAGACAAGAGCACCTGAGTCTGCTGTCACACCTGTGTTTTAATTAGCTCGTCATCTATCAGCAGCGAAAAACAGCTCGTTAAGCACCGACAGGCTGCGGCGCTGGGAGGTTTTAATACAGTGAGAGGAAGACAAATAGAGACAGAGATTTAAATAAACTTTATGGTAAAAAAAAAAACTTTAAGGTCAAAATCTGAAATGAGTCAAGTTAAGTTCAGAACTAGTTAAATGTGTTGGTGTGATGAGATTAAGATTCTAAATAAGGACAAATAATACGTCTTGTTGATTTAAATGTGTTCTTTTTATTCATAGCGTCACTGAGTTACGCTAACGTGCTGTTAACTACAGCACGTTAGCTTAACTCAGTGACGCTATGAATAAACAGATCAAATTTAATCTTTAATACAACTGAATATTTTCAATACATAAACATTACACATTTCTGATCTGCAGTGCCTTACACGTTCGTCTACCTTAATATTGTTTTAACGTGGCAGCTTTAAGATAAGTTATTTATTGACTCTGCTGTGCACACGTCTCTCAGAGTTGGACAGCAAGGCTAACAGCTCCTCCTCAGATCTTGGCTGATTAGCCAGGCTTGCTGTAACAGTTATATTTTAAGGCTGCAGATATTAGCTTCAGGTGAAAATGTCTAAATTGATTAGAAAATGTTGTGAGCCAGAAGTCACGCCGGGTTTGTGTCTCCCAGCAAGTTCATAAAATCTGACAAGTTCCCAGAGATGTCTGTTAGAAGAATACTCAGCAAGTTTGTGTTTACTCACTCGCAGATGATCTCTGCCTCCCTCCAACATGCCTCTTACAGAAGGAAATTAACCTAATGTCCATACACAATTCAAAGCATCGGAGCAACGTCACAACATTATCCAGCTGCAGACTCCGTCTCTGCATTGATGCAGAATCCTCCACATCGGCATCTTGATGCCTTTTATAGAGAAATGTCCCCCCCCCTTGTCACTTCATGAAGTTTTGAAGTCACCACTGGCAGCAATCTTCACCTGTATCAATCACTACCACAACCAGAAATGATAGAACAGCTGCACTAGACAGGAAAGCACTGACACTGCCAACATACAGTTTTATTTTGTTGTTTCATTTTTACTTGACTCCAGAGCAGAGCTTTTTGGACTCTGGTCCCCATCCAGGATGAATGGCAAGTAAATCTGGACCCAGCCCACAGCTGGTGTTATAAAGACTACACTAGCCTTTTAAATATCATTGGACGCTCTGCCACAACAGCAAATTTCACAAAATTACGCCGAGTTCTGTTGTCTTTGTGTCGTTGATTTCCGGTAATGCATTACACATCTCTTCTCTGCTGTCGGAGTTGACATACTCAGAGGGACTTTGTGGTGCATTCATGTGCACATCATAAAGCTCTTCTGAAATTGAAAACTGGTTGTTCAAAGACGCTGAGCTAAAATGCATAGAATCTGTTTTTTCACTGCAGCACTCTTTAATAATTAGATGTTAAAATATTCCATTCCTTTTTCCAAAGATTTTAAAAATTCTCTTTAAAAAAAAATCTTGTCAAATTGCTCTCAGAAACTCATCCATATTCTTCTATAATTTAAGTTTTTGTGACCCCACCCAGGTTACAAAAGGGACCGAAACACTGAATAGAACTATACCAGCCCTCGACACCAACCATCTGAGTGTTGACACAATTCTTCAAGGGTTCAAGAAGAGCAGTAGACGTGTATTCAGCTCTCAAATAAGATTTTTAAAAAAAAGGTAAATAATACTGGAGAAAGACCTGAAAAAGGAGAAACACCATAAGTCTAGTCTAAATTATTTTATTCCACAATACTAAGATAGTTGAAACAAGTAGTACATAAATAGCAAATGGCTTCACAATAACACAGAATACAACAAAAGAGTAAATGGTTGCAAGAAATAGGCAGGACAGGGTACTTCCCATGGGGAGATTCCATCGCAGACCCCAGTAGAAACCACCTTGTGTGCACACTGGTCACTGCAAACACTGCAAGGGAAATCAAACCCACAACCAGTGAAGCGACCACTACCCTTCAAACATACTGCACTGCATGCAAGGAGGGGTGCATATCCTGCGACTACTCCCCGCAGCTCGTCTCACTGCCTAAACAAAACAAAAGACAGAAAATACAATGAGATTCACTTGGTTCAGTTTCACAGGTATTCAGTATCGCGACAGTCAACAGTATAAAAAGAGACAATATTCAACCATCTACGAATGATTTCAGCTGTACAGTCTGTAGACACATTAGCCAACAGCCTTGGCAAACTGGCTAAGGCGAAGCAGCAGTCTGGCCTTAAATCTGCAATAAGGGGAAAGAAAACAAAAGTCAGTCTTATTAGCTGACAACATACCTCAGAGGGCATAACTATCCTACATGGTTTCAGTTACCTTGTTCAATATGGGGCTCTGTTGAAAAGCAACACAATAGTTGAAAGGCTCTACTGTGGCTTAAAAAGGGAGAGCTGAGTCTTTGCCTGAAGAGATTATTGTATCATATTAGTGATATGTCTACATGCTAAATCTGGATCACTCAGGACAGTCACACCGCAACTCACCTCATTAGATTTCCCATAAGGGCAACATACATCTTTCTCCGTCAGTCTCCCTTACCTGCATGGACCCAGAATCCTGCCACACAACCAGGCCTCAAACAAAGAGTCACTAATTGCCCTCACCTGGTGAGGAGCTACCTCTGACCCTACCTGACAGGCCGGTGCTTTACATTTAGATGCCAGCCCTCACATTTTATGGTGGCATTTTTAAATAAAATATTACAAATGACTTGAGATGTGAAAATATATAAAGGTACAATACCCAGAACTGGCCACCTGTTGAATTCATACCCAACACAAATAAGGGGCAGTATATCACTAGACTAACTGCTAACTGTAGCTGCAGTTAGCTGCAGTTAGCTTAGTTAGCGTGCTGCTAGCTCAGTTAGCGTGCTGCTAGCTCAGTTAGCGTGCTGCTAGCTCAGTTAGCGTGCTGCTAGATCAGTTAGCATGCAGCTAGCGGTCCAGACTGGTTGCTCTGAGCACCTTGAAAGTGCTGGTGTTAGCAGCTAGCACAGCTTTGCTTTGCTGTTACGTTGTCACATTCTGTGGCCAACTTTACTTAATTGCAATAATGCAGATTTCCCCAGTGGGACTAATTAAGGATCATCTTTTCTGATCTTAGATTTCACTGCTGAACAGCTGATTTTTTACCTGCGTCAAGAAGGTTCAGTTCTCACCTGTGTCCGTGTTTCTTAGTTGGTTGTTGGTTTGTCAGCAGGGTTACACAAACTACCCAACAGATTTCCGTGAAACTTGGTTGCAGGATGAGTCTCAGCCCAGGGTAGATCCTGTTAAGTTTTACTGCAGATCCAGATGAAGGGATGGATTCACACATTTTTCTCATTTCTTTAGCAGTGTGAGATTCATTCATCTTTGAATGTGTGAATCCTGATGAAAAGCACCAGACGTGTGTAGGTGGATATTGTCTCTGAGTGAGTACGTTACATATGTACTCACTCACAAATGCCATTCTAGTTTAATAATCACGTCATGTCATCGTCTCCAGGAGCAGATCTCCTCTTCCCCTCTAATGCTTACAAAGTTTAATCAGGGTGATTCTTTTAACATCTCTGACTTGTTCAGTATGTGACAGCTGCTTTACATTTCATTACATCCTACTTTCATTTAATGATGTGTTTCTCAGTGAGATCAGGGAAGGAGACCTGCCACCCATCGGATATTAACACGGTAACAGCTCTCCGACACTGCTGAACGCAACTCAGCGGAAAATGTTTAGATGGGGGGAGAGTTGTATCTATTTTTTCTCAGTGTGATGACATTTTCCTCCATCAAATGTAAAAAGTGAAGTGGGAATTTACTGCACTCGCTGTGGATGAGAGTGTCAGCTAATGGAAATGGAAATGTGAAGTTTAAATGTGTTTCTTTGTGCAATTCAGCAGGCAGAGTGCATTCAGCCTCGAGTTCAGATTTAGCTTCTCCATATCACTCTGCTCAATCTATCTATCTATCTATCTATCTATCTATCTATCTATCTATCTATCATCTGTCTCAGGTGCACTGGTGTTTTTGTCTGCACTGGTGTTTATCACTAATATTTTCACGATAATCAATAATCTGAATCGCTGAATCTTTCATCATTTACCCTGTAAAACGTCTTTCGAGCTTAATTAGCAGCATCATAACAGTATAATGTTTTCCACACTCGCGCTACAAACAATACAGTAATTATATTTATTGATTAATTGGTACTTCATATGTTTAAATAATACGGCGCAGCATTAGTCATGGTGATTTAATGTGTGAATTTATGCAGGATGTGTAATTAAAAAGCTGTTTCTCTCCATTAAAAAATGATCGAGTCACGTTGTGAGGTTATGTGACTGGTTAAAACTTAATGGATCATCAATTAATAAACGTCTCTGTTCTTAAAAACGCAATTTAATTGAACTCAAATGTAACATAAAACCTCTGACTGCTCCTGTGTTATTTTAGGACACGTTACCTGCTTGGCTGCCTTCATTACACTACAGCAGCATGGTAAATGTAAGTGTTATCCAAAGTGACCATGGTCAGACAGGATGACTGCATATCATCATGTATAATTTAATCACTAATTGTTTAATATTCTGTCATAATAGGATGAGGCTGGTGTCAGATTCTTTTCTTCTTCTTAGCAAATCCAATGAAAAAGGATGGCAGTGGATGTGGAACTGACTTGAAAACTATAACAGCTTCCACCTTTTATTCCAAACTGAAATTATTTTGCTGTTGGAACAACAACATAATTCAACTATAATTTGTTTGCGTGCATAAGCACAGCAGGCTCGGCTTTGCGGGACATAACATGCCCTACTTTTCTGATCTGCTGCTACGTTCTGAAGCATCCAGACCTCTGAGGTCGTCAGGTTCAGGTCTGCTGTCAGTGTCTATAGTGGACATGGAGAAGCAGCGTTTAGTTGTCATGCACCACACATCTGAACTAAAGCACAGGCTGACGAGCTGTTTGTTTGTCACTGACTTTTACTGAAGCAATTGTATGGCTTTGAACTTCACTATGACTGTGACTGTCATCTCTTTAAACCTATTAAACTTAAGCTTTTTCAACCTGATTTTAATGTAGTTTTGAAAGGACGTGGAGCTCCCTCGTGTACGAATTATACAATTCATTTTGCCTCTCGTCCCAGATCAGCTAACTAGGCTAATGTTGTCTTTGCTGACACAACTTGCGTATACCCGCCAGTTATACACACAATCCGCTACATTCGATCTTAGCCATAATTATCTTTTGTTTTAATTACATTTAAATTCTCATAAAATGCTATTTTAAGTGTCACAGTTAAATAACATTAAATAACTTGGTCTGACTAAATTAAGTTAATGCAGACTTACAGAAACCTTCTGTGCTGATTTGATTATCATATAGAAAATTAAAGGGAATGTATACATAAACACAACGTTTTACACTTAGAACTAATGCAAGTCAAATAAGTTACTCTGTCTCTCACTATAAATCGCACATGTAGTTATTTCATTTATACATGTGGAACCCATTTGCTAGTCAGCCGGCTCAGGCGGTGGAAGTCTCTGGTGCGTTCGCTCTATGGATCGTACAAAACAGAAGATCCGGGTATTTTCTTAGCCGGGGGGTCGAGCTTGATCAGCTTCAAAATGCCGCTGAGCGGATTTCATAGGAATGAGATGTAAGAAAACATCCTTGGATCACGTCAGTATGGATTTTGGTGTTTCCATGTTGTTTATTGACCAGAAAATGGTAAAATATAAGCAGATTTACAGTGTAAAGTAACAGATGGTTGGGCAGCCTCGCTGGAGGTATTTACTCTGTGTACTCTTTTGGAAAATATCTTAGGATGTTGAGCGACCCGCTGACTCTTTGCTAAATTGTTAATCCCTCCACACTTGTGAAACCGAACCTACATCCTTGAACAACCCAACTGATGTGTTTTAAAATGGCGGTCACGTCCCAGTTCAGGTCCACTTCCTCTGAGCAGACTAACGTACCTACTAGGGAGCGCCACGTTCTCCCTTGTCCCCCGGAAACAATCAGGCCTGGCAACCCACAGCCATCGATTTATTTATCGTCTCCGACCTAATCAACATTTGGAAATGAGCTGGGCAATGAGAGGTAACCAGGCAACAAACTCTGGCAATATAAATCCAATCTGTGAAAGGGGAAATGAGATATTTCCATTTATTTTTAATTGAAGTCTCAGTTTGTTTGTTCCATCCATCATCCGCCCTCCGCTCCTGGTAAGGTTGAATTCCTCTCCTTTCTCTCCATCACTCTCCCGTCTCTGTAAATATTACCTTGAGATGAATAACTTCACCTGGTGTTCGGCTCCTCTGCCCCTGAGCCTTTTTTCTCAGAAATGAAAGTGTGTCTGATTCACAGAACCTGTCCATTTGCAAGGCTGATAAGAGAGAGAGAGAAGCATTGGTCTCCGCTCTATAATTTCATTCACTCATCCACAAAGAAATCATTTATACTGATCCTCAAATGGCTTCAAATGCACCGCACACTTTTTTTTTGTCTGTGCGCTGAGGTCTGCGATAATGTAGGTCTTAACTAGAATCCCTTTTCATCGTCGCCCCTTAATCTTTTCACGTCTGAATGAGCGACTCCAAAAGGATTTTAAAGCCCCTAATTTAATCCGCTGCCTAATTTCAAAGTGGCTGTCACATCGAGAGCAGCAGAAGAGACTGGGAATCAGCGGGGAAGCAACTGGGAGAATGAGTGGTTGCCAGTTTATGTCCGAGGTTCATCCAATTTAAGGATTTACCTGTTGACTCCTGCAGGTTCAGACCAGTCAGAGGAAACACAAAACCAAACCACAAGCTGATGTGATCGAAAGTTCAGGTTATTCATGGAAGCACAGATATTCCAACAATCACAAAACTTTTTAAAGATGCCGCAGACGTCTGCAAACTAACTAAAAGCAGTACATACAGGAACATACTCTCTTACAAGTCCTACATTCCAAAAACATTTGCTTGTATTTATTCACGCACAACAGCTGAATGGTAAGAAGCTGCAAGTGAAAACAAGATATGTTAAAGACTGGAGGTAGAGCCGAACATGGCAGATATGAATGACAACAGCACAGTATGAGGGGTATCCCCGGGGAAAACCCTGAAATCTGACAGCTTCAGGAGTTGTTGTGAGGCTACAAGTTGTTGGAGCGAGGCTAGGAGTTCCTGTTTCCTTCATTTATTTCCCCACCAGCTACTGAAGCAACAACACAACCTTTCCTTGAGTTCACCTGACATACTTCTACTGCACAGCAGTCCAGTTCAAGACGCAACAAATGTGTGTGTGTGTGTGTGTGTGTGTGTGTGTGTGTGTAACAAGTCTGTATCCTTTAATAAAGTACTTTAAATGATTAAATGTGCAAAATAAATGATTATTAAAGTAATGGATCATATGACTGTGACTGCTTTCTCAGGCCTGCAACCAATGATGATTTTCATTATTTATTAACATCAATATCAACTGACTTGACTGTTTATGTTAAAGAACAGTGAAAAATGCCCATCACGACATTAAATCATAACCACACTGAAATACATATCGAGATGGAACTAAATATAACAGCAGATTATCTTGGGAGGCTGCAGCAAAAGACAATTTTGATTTATTTTATGATTTTAAAAAAATAAATAAAAACTGTGCCTTTATAGTGCTGTAGAGAGTTAAAAATGGTGAAAGCAGAGGAGAAGTCAGCTGTTTGCCTGGATTTAAACGTCCACAGAACATCCCTATTAAATAAAGAAATAAAACTCTTAAGTAAAGAGAAGCGAAAAAACCATTTAGATTTAAAACTTTCTGGACTTAATAAGTAAAATAAATAAACTGGTGTGTGGACGCTGCGTTGTGTACTGGGGGTGCAGCAGTAAATGAAGGATTAACACAGGCAGGTTTATCAGGGATTAAAGTGACATGACGGCTGCTATCTGTCTTCATCCTAATATTGACAGACGTTGTTGTAGTTTTAATTGTGTGAGCCGCATTGTTGTTGCGGGATTACGCCTTGTACCTTCACCCTCCTCCTCCCCCTCCCCCTCCTCCGTCACCTCACCGCTGTAAACACTGTTTTCCTCTAGTGTCACGTTATTAATCTAAATGTCTGTTTTTCCTGCCGCCTCCCGCCGAGGTCTTAAGTCGCTGTTGTTCACACTGACGGCGTTCTGACTGCGAGAAGTGGCTTAACGCTTTCACTTAATCCATCGATGGCCATTACAGCAGAATGGCCACGTCGCAGGCAAAGAGAGAAAAAAAAAAGGGGGGAAAAAAAGGGAAAAACGAGTGTGCTGCTATCTAATGTGGTGGATTACAGTGGATTAATGTCTCATCTGCCTGCCGCGGGGCTGATTAATCCAGCTGCTTGTTTTGTAGGGAGGTCAGAGGTCGTCGCGGGTGGGTGTCCGGGGGGAGCCGGTGATGAAAGACGGGTCAGATAAATGTTTGTTAAACAGCAGATCAGCAGAGAGAGAAATACAGCAGGGGAACACCCCGAGCCTCATTCTATTTACATACAGAACTGATGGCATAATACTGTAAAATAAAAATGTTACGTCAATTTTATTAATATATTTACATTATATTTACCTATGCAGTGTTTTGATTTAAAGTTTTACTGTTTATATATTCAGTGTTTCGTTGCTAAAGACAATGACATTTAAAAGGAGCCTAAATATGACAGTCAAATATATTTTTCCTCTCAGTTTATACAGAAAAAAAGGGGAAATGCCATTAATTTACATGAAGTACAATAACAACTGCTTCTTTGCAGTAGTGTACACACAACATTTGTCAAGTTTTTTTTTTGTTTTTTTTTTGGCTGAAATTCACAAACCATACATTTTCAAACAACAGATGATAAAGACATGTGATTTTTATTTGATTTTATGTGTTTCTTTCATTGACTGTTCATTAGAGCATTAGTACACCAAGCTCCAGCCTCCGCAAACTGCAGCTTAAACTGGCCAGAAGATTAATCTTACACCCCTTTTACATTGGATTAAAAACCTACTGTGACCCACTGACATTTGTCTTAAATGTGAATTGGTACAATCACTATTCATTCCCATGTCAAATTACTCTGCGGTACTCACGGGCGATTAGTGGCTCCACCTCTGATCGGCAGTGAATATTTACCTCTTTCCCAGCTCAATAATATGAAGTTGTGCTGATAAGTGTAAAAGTTGAAGTACTGTCACATTGTCACTGGCCTACGTGCTGCTTTCGATTACATTTTCATGATTTCAAATGTGGCAAAACTAATAAAAAGCAAAGTCAAACCCCTAACAGAATAGGTTACATAACAGTTATTTTACCGGTGAAATATAAGCAAATAATAAGCTGTCTGACTGTCCGCCATTTTTCAGTTGGTTCAGTATCTGTGTTTTTGTTGCACCTGGTTTCTGAAACACAGTGGGCTGTCAGCTGTAGTTTCCCCTGCAAACAACCCAACCTCGGCTAGGCAGAGTGGAAATGTTGCGGTACTTCAGTTTGTGGCTCTGATGCAGTGCGTACAGTATCTCTTTCATAGTGCAGTTTGCTCTACAGGATACGTGAGGTTAATTTACTACATCAAGCCCTGTTTCTATAAGATGTCAGGCGAATTATAAGTGAACTTTTGAAAGTTTGTAAAAATCCCAAAAATCGAAATGTGAATCTGATGAGTTTCCATAGACTGTTTTGTGCGAATGAACTCGGCTACATGAAGTAGAATTTGGGCAGAGGATGACGCGTTGGTGTGGAAGTCAACAGAGGCTAGAAGTAAACAAACCAGGAGACAAAATGGAGGGAGGTCTTCAGGTATACCCTTAGTCAGGGCAAGTTGACACTGTTCTTCCATGTCAGCAATCCAGTGCCAGTTTACCCTAGCTTAGCATAAATACTGGAATCAAAGGGAAACTGCTAGCTTAGCTTCCTCACAACTAAAGCATTTTGTTTATCTGTAAACCCTCCAGCCACCAGACTGAGAGTTGACCCACATTATACTCTGTTGCTCTGCAAATCCAAGAAACACAATCTGTCTTAACCCTTGCACCACTCCATATATAAGCTACCACCCCTCACCCATCACCTCCACCCTTTCATCATCCAGCCTTTCATTCATTACACCCTCCCTGGTGGTATGATTTCTGCTCTCTCTCCCATCTCCTCCAGGCATCCATTTCTCTCTGTCCATTGAGTCATCCAAATCAGATTAATACAGACATATGCTGCCACTATTAAGACCACCCACTGGGTCACACACACACACACACACAGTTAGAGTGGTCTGCGGCAGTGACGGGAATCTGTAACAAGATGGAGAACGACCGTGTTCCTTAATGTTTACAGGAAGAATCAGCTGCAGAACAGCTTGCGTGAGTTCACTCTGCTCTCTCTTATCTTGATGATACTCTGAGCCTGTCCTCCATTTGTACATCAGCCTCTTACCTCAGTTCTGTCTCCATACTCAAACACTACAGTCACAGATGTCAGACTGAAGGTACAATCACATTAGCCTCCCTTTCAACAAAATGACTGCACTCAGCCGACAAAACAGGATGAGGTGTACGGAGCACTCTCAGTCTGGTAGTTTGAGTTTGAGCTTTAATTTGAGTCGATCCACAAACGCATCGTTTCCACTCACAGCTCAGTCTAGTGTGTGATGGCAGATTGCTTGGGTTGTAGTGCCAGACCAACAGCAGCCTCGACAACACGATAAGAAAGAAGCCTATGTACATGACGTTAAGGCTGTCGCAGTTTGTGTTTGGTCAGGTTTTGGTTTGGCAGATAAAACTAGTATTTATGGAAAGATTATGTTAAAATAAACACAAAAGTTGTATAAGTGGAATAATGAGAGAACCTGTACGCAAACAAGGTATACAGTGAATATTTCAAGGTATACAGAAATACGAAGCTACTGTGTGTTGAACCTATCACGCTGCAATCTTTAGCATGAGTTTTTAATCGAAAGTAGCAAAAACGATGGAGCACAATAAGTCGTCTGCACTACCCACAATGCACCTCGGCCACCAACAGCTGGCCCAGAGGTTTTCACTGAAAATGATTAATCGATTATCAAAGCTGTTTTCAACCTTCTAATATTCTGCCTGTGAACTTATTGATGTGGCTCTGGCCTTTTTAAAATCGACTTCATTTTTGAAAAGATTAATTTGTAATCTCACACCAAACGTTAAAGTAAATGTGGTCCTTGTATTCCGCGTGCAGCAGCTTGTTGCATGTGCTACAGTAAAGACATCAGACGCGGCCTCGGTCTTCTGAATTTTCACTGAACATTTTCAGCCAGAAACCTGAAGTGAATCTACAAATAAATCTGCTCCACATGTGAACAAACACGTTCAGTGAAATCAAGTCTTCAACCATGACGTGATTTCATATAACAGCAGAAGATGAAGCTGGGACAGTCAGGTTTATGTTCAGCTCCGATGTTGAGGAACTTGTTCAGTCCCGACTCACCAGATATGACTTTCAGGTTCGTGGGTCCATGGGAGACTGTGGCCGGTTCGGGTCAGTTTTCTTGCCGGAGGCGATTAAACTCAGTTCTCTCCCTGGATGGTCCGGTCGCTCCATCACTCACACAGACGCTGCTCATCCAGACTACATTCAAACTGTCTCCACCTCATTTTAAGATTCGAGGCAACATCCTGGAGTTTCCAAAGACGCCAGACAGGAAAATTCAGCTGCATGTAAACATCCACACTGTCTATTTAAAATGTTGTCGCAGCAACCCAGGGTTTATAAGTTTCAGTCCTGAGTCAGGTTTCTGTATGTGATCATGGATCCTGAAGGGAGTTTTAGGAATGAAAATAATGTTTTATTTATCCTACTACATGTCAGATGAAGCACAGTGTGTCGAGTACATATAGTTTTAGACCAAGAGTTTCAGGTAAGCGAGTCACTTGTTGGGAGTTTCTCTCACTTTATAATGGTTTACAACATTGGCCCCACGAATAGAAGTGACGTTGGAAAGACGTCTGCTGGCTTCACATGGCTGTCAGTGGGTTCTTCCGTCTGCCATCTGATCGTGTGCATCAAGTCGTAATGTGGGAGCTACATGAACAATGTTTTTTTATAGCTCAGAGCGTTTCAACAACACAATGACAGCAAAAGAAACAAAATTCTGCCGCTCATACACCAACATCTTCTCTTAACTTGTTGCTCCAACTTGAGGGGCTGTTCACATAAATATTCCCAGATGGAAATACGTTTCACAATAATTCCGAGACCACGCGAACGCATTAATAGTATGCTATTGCTAATGGGAAAGACGTTTCCAATATGAAGGCTTTTGGTCAACGTCGTCCCAACATAACTCGCGCCAACGTGTGCAAGACACATGTGTGATGTTCTGGGACGACTGTACCGGGAATGGACTCTGAAAAAATGTACAGGTGTCTCTTGTGGGATGAATGAGGACGTCAATTATCATTCTACTGTTTGATGAGGAGCTGCAGTTGACGGGATACATCTTTTCCCTCATCAATGTTATCAGGTTAGCTGTTACAAGATGAAATCTGACATATCAGAAAAAAAAAAAAAAAGGCGTGTTGCATTGACAGCATATCCTCCGCCATCGTCAGTCAGCTGCACAGAGTAGACACCTCCAGTGGTAGTGTCCGCCGCTGGACTCTTGATTTATTAAAGTGACAATGAGAAACTTTCAGTTTTTGTTGATTCTAGCAGCCCCTTTGGACAAAAGTGCAACAACACCAGTGTCTGCTGTTGAGGAGATCTTTGCTAGCCCTGGTCGCACAGAGGCATTTATAATGACTATAGAGAAGCAGTCTGGCAGTTTGTTGATAGTGTCGTTTGTTGTTACAGGTCATTATATCAGAGACTCTTTCATAAATACTTCAAAGTTCCTCACAGTCACTTTAAAAATCGAGTGACGGAGGGAGCTGTGGGCGAGTAACATAATCTGTGCCAACCACAGTGTAACATCAGGATAACTGATTACAATGGTGAGCCTAGTGCAAGGTTTATATAAGGAGGAATAATCATCTGGAAAAAAAAAGATTTGTGCTTTCTATTCATATAGAAATGTGCACAACCTGCTGTTTGTTAATCATGGAAATAAAAACGAAACGTTCTCTACCTGCTTGGAGTACTTCAACGCTCTAGTGGCTCTCCTACAAGATGACAATTCCCAAGATGATTTGAGTTCTTTGAGACCCGTCTTAATCTGTAACAATTTGCCATGATTTATTTGTTGATTTATCTTTTTGTTATCTTTCGTTATGTAATAGTGGAAAAATAGAATATATCCTTCTGGTTTGTGGTGTAGTGGAAATGTGAGGAGCAGAAAATGGAAAGTGTCTCGAAACTGTTCTTAAATGCTCGCTGCTGTCATCTTCATTGAGAGACACTCGTCACTCTTCTGGGAAATGAATACATTTTCTGTGTGTGTGTGTGTGTGTGTGTGTGTGTGTGTGGCACCATGTATCTGTTATTGACTCAATCAATCACGCGCCGACATAATAACAGCAGCGGTGTGTGTGTGTGCGTGTGTGTATGTGTGTGTGCTCGTCTGTTCAAACCTGTTCAAGTGGTGATTGACTTTAATTACTAACAGTGATGTGAGGAGCACAATAATATTCCCTCAGTCCCTCTGCTTCTTCTTCTCTCATCATCCTTTTATATAACTGTACAAAACTGTGTGTGTACGTGTGTGTGTGCGTGTGTGAGGAGGACCGTGATGTAACATAAATCGTGTCGGTTCTCACCTTCATCGGTTTATTTTCAGCATTTTCGGAGTTATAAGTGACTTAGTGGCACGTGATGTCGTACCTGAGCAGCAGGAACGGCCTCTGATTGGACAGCGAGGGGCGAGCAGGTTGACCTCTGACTTCACTCTCCACTGATCATCATTATTGATCGTCAGGAAATGAGGAAATAAGCGCTGACTCGTTTCATGTTATTGTGGTTTTCAGGAATTTGACTTCACTTAATAACATGAGATTATTTGATGTTATAATAATTTTTTAATGTGTTTTATTTTAGAGTTGAACTTCCTGTTCAACAGCATGAATGCTTGCCCTTTCAAACTTAAATTCCTCTCTCAGTGAGAGATTAATGGGGATGGAGTTGTTTGCATGTTCACCCTGAATGACTCTGATTATCATCTATAAATGCAGCTACAGTGAGCTGCAACACATCAGACATGAAAACAGATGATTGGCTCTCAAGAAGCAACTGGTCAGAGCATATGTGTGTGTGTGTGTGTGTGTGTGTGTGTGTGTGTGTGTTTGTTAAAAGCAGCTGTTAGCTTGTGCGTCGTCACATGCCACTTTGTCGCTCGTTAAATATGCATGCAGCCGCGGCGATGCAGCATCTTTAATTAAACAGGAGTAAAGCCGCTGTTATTCCAACATGAATTCTTTATGATGGTTCTGCTGCCAATTAACACCAAGCGTCACACACCAACACGCTGACATGACGAGGTTAATGTGTGAAGATCCCCCACAGTAGTTTTTTTTAATTTTTCGTCACCATGATCATCGTCACTTTCCCCCGTGTTAGGAGTCACAGAAGGTGTGTCGTGAGCAGAGTTTTGACAGCATCTTGCCACCTGTGTTGATGAGACGAATCTTACATACATCTTCTGGAAAAGAGTGTGGATCCTTGAAAGTAAGAGAGTAAAGATTTTCACACAATTTCAAGGCATATTTGGAGGAATGATGAAGACCTCTACGGGCTAGACTATCCGATCATTAACACGTAACAGTTAATAGAATATCAATCAATATAAACACTGAATAATCTGAAAGTAAAGTAACTATATAAGGTAACACTGCATGTCATCAGCCGACTGTCGATGTAACTTCAAGGAGAGAGTCTGACAGTGAGGAAGGAAGGCGGAGAACAAAACTTTACAAATGTGAATACAACTTTAAAGCAGCCCAGCTTAAAACAACGACCTTTGTTTTATATTTTGTTGGGTTGTGCGCTTGGTTTGTCCCCAGTGTTCGATATTTACTCGAGGTTACAGTGCATTTTGTTTGGTCACTCATCGCTACTTCCAGGAAAGGGACTTGGGACTCTGGTTCTGGTTCTGGGTCTCTGTCTCCTCTCTGTTATGTTAGGTTCATGAAGTAAAGTCCATTTCCCCCTCCAGCTGCATTCAGCAGTCTGCATTACAGAACAGAAACAACCGACAATGGAGGTCACCTCCAGATCACTGCTGCAGTCAAGCTGATCAACAGAGAAATCACCTTTTTAATCTCTTTCAGGTAATATCTGAGCTCTCCTCCTGTCGGTGAACAGCTCCGGATCTGAGCAGAATCTGATGTGACTCTGGGTGTTTATTCCTCCAGAAGGTCTGGATCTGCACTGACTCTCTAGTCAGTAGAGTTGGCGACATTTAATTACAATATGTGAAAAAAGTACTAAGTTACTTTCTGCCATTGTTTTGCTTATTCCTTCTTCCATCTTCACGTGAGGAAGCTACAAAACTACCACAATAACAGTATTTTTTTTTTTTTTTTTTTTCTGAGACGATGAAGCAGAACTGGAACATTTCCGACTGTTTTATACATAAACTATAGACGACATATTCTGCGTGTACGTTTAATGGAACAAAATAACCTTGTGCACCAGCGGGTCGCTAACTGACATCAGATCAGCTGTAACTAATGACAACAACCAGAGGATTCAGCGGCTCCTCCGCACAGGGTTAAAGGTCGCCTCACTGAAAAAAGTCTCTGCATATTTCCTTCTGTAGTATTTACTAATTAGCGGATAATTCTTCCTCTCGTGCTGAAGATGAAGCCAGCTTGAGTTTTATCACGTCGAGGCATCTGCGCCAACTTCAGAGCATCAGAACTGAAATTGGACTTATTATTGGACTTACCTACAGCTATTAATTAGGACTTCTTTCTTTAATTTCCGTAATTATGTCCCACCTGCGGCTCTTGTGTCAGCCCCAGCTGTCTGAGGACGAGAGGCGGCTCTGCGAATAGACGCTTTTCCGGCTCGGGAGTCAAAACATCTGATGTGAGAAAAGAGCAGGTGTCACTAATAACATTAATGATCGCTCCGTTTCCTCAAAACAAAAATAGATCAGAGGCTTCAGATTCACTGTATTTTCTCTTTGAAAAATGAAAGATTAAAATGGAGTTAATTTCCTCCTCGTATCTTCTTTATTCTCCTGCCATCCTCGCTGTGTCCCATTACCTGCTCCAACAGTGCCACATCATCGACTCCCTCTGTTCCCCTGCTTATCTGCTTTAATCTGCCGGGCCTGCTGAATCAATGTTAATGTGTTTTATGAAATGTTAACCCCGCTGCCAGTCCTGCTCTTTCTGATTAAATATTGGCAGAGGAGCGTCATGCTTTGACGGGTTTCTGAATATATCGATCTCACCTGAGCTGCATGCCAGTGCCACCAGATCACAACATAGTTAGTATAGTTATGATGTCTGTAATGTCTCAAACACAATGTTTTCACTCCATGTGTCTCATGACAGGTTTATACTCTGCCTCTCTCCCTCACGTCATCCTCATATATATGTAACCACTTCTGAAACAACTTGACTGTTGTAACACGTGACTGAAAACGACGTTATGAGAGCAAAATAAGAGCTGCGACCATAAAGCTCCTTAAAGCCGAGAGGCACTGCAGATTCAGCTGCTAACACTCCTGAGGTTTGTCATTACATCGTTGTCAATGAAGCCTTCCTTTCTACCTTTCCTAGGATATTTCCTTTATTGTGTCCTTTTTTGTCTGCTTTCTAACAAGGACATAGTTTACAAGGAAGCTCTCTCAGTCTTGTTTCTTATTGGTATGTATCCTTCTCCCTAATGTATCCTTTCTTCCCTAACCAAAAAAGTACATCTAAACTAGGAAGCCTTCTTCTTTCCTCACTCTCTTCCTAGGATATTTCCTTTTCCTTCTAAACAAAAGATAATTTTAGTTTGCTTGCTCCATATTTTTCAGCTAAGATACCGCATTTCTCTCTCTCCCCCACCTGGGACGCTTTCTTCCAAATTTTCTTCCGAACTGTTTCCATCTTCGAGCGCCTCTTCTTCGTCTTTGTCTCTGACACCTCTTGAGGACGCTACCGAAAGCTGAATCAGAGCTGCAGCGGGAGTATCTTGGCAGACTTTCAGCCGAGTTGGTTTTGTGTTTCTGGACGAGCGGAGCAAATGTTGATGGTTCATTTCCCGCTGTGAGCCGCTCTTCTGCCTCATCCTGTCTGTGGTCACTGTGTGCATCAGTGGGCGAGCGAGGTTAGCGCTGAGTGTGGAGAGGGAGAGCAGTCGGTCCTGTGACAGCGAGAGAGACGGACGACCAATCAGATCTCCAAAGGAAGCGTTGGGGTGTTTTGGTGAAGCGTTGAATTCCACCCACATTCATCTGAAACGCTCCAAATTCTTCCTCTGCTGCAGCTCTCTGTGGCCTCTCGCCTGTGAAGATCCTGTGAATCCCAGCTCGTCCATTTCCAATGAGGGTCAGCTGTGAGGGAGGAGGATGAGAGGAGGGAGCGCTGTACTTTCGAAGTCTTCCTGAACGCATCGCAGGCTGCAGCCCTGTTTTTTCTTCTTCTCCGGCTGAGTGAGGTGAGGAGCTCCGGCTTTAGCCCTGTGTGGGAGGACGAGGAGATGAAGCTCAGCTAATTATTTATCCATTCTGAAGCGAGATGGAACACGTAGCCGAGCCGGGCCGACCGGGTTCCCCAGGCCCCGCCCTCTCGGCCTCCCTTGATGTGATGCTCCTGCAGCTCGGCGCGCTCGGAGGTCGGAGGTCAAACACTGCAAATGTGAGCGAGGTCTCCCATTGAAGCCATTATCTGACTAATGTGTGTGTTTTTCTGCCGACCTGCAGAAACCGAGCTGCTCACCTCGACACTGCCTCTCTCATTAAGACAAGAGCAACAGACAACAGCTCAGCGCCACCCAAGGCTAAAGGTCAGCTTAGACCGCTAACCTCCAGCCAGGGGTCCCGCCCCCTCAGTCCCACCTCGCCCTGTTTGATTTCCACCTTTCTCCTTCATTTTCAAAAAGATCACGGACAGAAAAGAGGATTTTCTGGCACCCTGTGTGTCTGGGAAGTTGGAGAAAAAAAAACTTTGAATCAAAACTTTTAGTAAACAGAGAAACCCTACGGTACAGAAGATTTAAGTAGATTAACATTTAATCTGAACACTTCCTACAGACGTCTGCAACACTTGTAGAAATACTTTGTTACTGTACTCCAGTAGATGTTTCTTTAATAGTCTTTGAATTCTATTAATATGACGTGAGCTTCAGTTAGCTTTGACCACAAATGTACTTCAGGGGGAAACTTTCTACTCTGATACTGTGAGTACATTTCAGAACCTGTATTACTTTTCAACAAAAAGTTGAATCAGTACTTCTACTTTTCCCAGATTATCTGAATTTCAACTGAAGGAAAGGATCTGTGGACTTTTGACAGCTCGGCTTGCGAGTTTAACCTCGTCGCAGGATTAAACACTGAACCAACTAAACTAGAAATCAACACAAATTTCTAGGCAGTACTGCTATTTTGCACCATAGCTGCTGAACCAGGAAATCACGTTTACTTTGCTTTTATTTTGAAATGACTTTTTAAAAAAATGTTGACGCTAAATTCAGTTACATATCTTGGGTGTTTTAAGTGATGAAATCAGGATGTTGACGAGATGTGCTGCATCTATCCACCCGTTCATCTGTGCTTGTTTCCTCTCCTGTAGTTCATCTAAAGTGGTTTATAGCTCACATTCTGTTCAGCAGAGTGGCAGGACATCCAAACCAGCTGTGCCTCATCAGAAAACAGGATAAAACAATGGAGACAGGGAGATGTTTGCTAATAAGCTCGAGGATCAGTTGTTGTTCTTTTTACATATTGAATAAATAAAATAAAGAAAGACATTTCATTGTATTTACTGAGGCTGTAGACGTGCCTGAGAATCTTCAACTGATGTTTAACAATATAATAATAATAATATAAAAACAAAGGAGACGTGCTGAGCTGGAAAAGGAAACTCAATGGTAGTGACCAAATTAAAGTCACATTACACAGTTAGATTGTTTGTTGGTGGTTTGAATTACACATATTCAATAGTCAACATCCAACTCTTATTATAGACATATAGTAACAGTTTGTGTTATTTGTGTAGTTTGGACTGAATTCAGATTATAACCCTGATGTATTCAGAGAGTATTGCTGCGCCTGCACTGTATATTTTCTAATAGACTTCCCCTGTGTCGTTTCCAACATAAAAACACTAAGGATTGTGGGTAAATCCCACCGCATGCTGCAAAAGTTCACAAAGTGAATCATGAGTCCCTGAAAGTTTGACGAGCCCTGCAGCAGTTTGTGATTCGCTCAGTGGGACAGTCCTGAACCGTCTCACACTGATCTGTCCGCTGTGTGGTGGTCGGACAGTGGGACCACACACACACACAAACACACACACACACACACACACGTACTATATATATATATATGACTATAAAGGGAGTACTGCAGCATGTTTGGAGATCTATTTATTTCTGCCCACACAAGTGAAAAAAGATTGTTTTCTTGTATATCAAATTGCTTTTTGTAGTCTGCAGTGGTGTCAGCAGCTCTGTGAGGCTGCACTGAGACTCTACACTGCTTTGAGTTAAATGCATCAGAATTTGGGGGATGTCACAATATCACAGTACCAAAAAAAAATTCACCATAACAATACTATGGAGGTATTTACCGAAGATATTCTCCAACCATGCTCTGATGTTTCATTCAGTGTATTTTTTTCTCTGTTTTTTAGAAATAAAAAACACTCAAAATACAAGATAAGAAAAAAAAAAAACGTTTGTGACATTTTTGTGCCGGAGAGCGCTCCAAGGAATGTGCAGAAAAAACAGCTGCAAGTATTAAATATTAAGGAGTAAATGCAAAATCAGTGCTCAATAGAACAACAGTAGTGAAACGAACCTAAATAGTATAAAGGAAAAGATTATTTTTCAAAAGTAGTATTACACCTGATAATCAACATAATTATGAAAATTATGATGAACTGATACACAAAATATCTACAAAGGCTTAATATCTGAATTAATATTTACCAACATTATCATAGGTGTTTTATTAACCCAATTTATAATAACAATAATAATAACTTCATTTGTACTGCCCTTTTTAAAACACAAGTCAAAAGCCAGAGTAAATCCATCCATACACACTGTGCATACCTCCAACATGCCAACGTGTGTTCAATATTAGCTTTCAGTTCTTTCTGTTAAGTTCATTATTAATGTATAGAACTGCATAAAACACTTGCAAATCTGATTTGTAAAGTATTTTAAAATAATTTCAAAACTCCTGGGACCTTCCTTTGACTGTGTGAATATAATGTTTGTAAAACTCAAGAGGTTTTTAATGAGAATGAACTCATGATTGACAGATTTAATGATCAGATCACCTTTAAAGACCTCCGTCTTGTTCAACAGGTTGGACATAAGAGTGAATTTTGGGTGTGATCCTTCAGATGTTGTTTTCCTCCTGAAATGGAAAAAAAGAATGTCCCATCGTTGAGTTACGACTCAGAACAGATTAAATACAGATCTTAAACTGACCGTACCATGTTGGCGGAGGCTGGTGGGGGTCAACATCTGTCTGTTGGAGGATTACTGAACCCCGTCAGCTCTCACAACAAATCCATAAATACTCCTGTTTGGATTATTTCTGTTTTATCATATTACCATACTTTCATTAATGCGGTTGTTAACCTACATATTTTACATTAACGCGTTAGCTCCTGTTAGCATCTGTTATTGGTGTGTATCAACTTATATTTGTGATTCAGGATTTATTGTTTGTTTGCTGTTCTGTCACGTTTGACGTCACTGGATTGTTTGGAGTGATGGAATCTGTCAATAAGCTGTATAAATCAACACATCTGACAGCAAATCCACTTCATAAACACGTGCTGCATCTGTTCATCCATCCATCCCTTCATCTGAGATGTTTTTTCTCCTCCGTGGTTAAAAGTTGAAAGGGTTTACAACAGGGGTCTCAAGCTCGCGGCCCGCGGGCCAACTGCGGCCCGCAGGACGATAGTTTGTGGCCCCCGCCTTCATATGAAAGTTTAATGTTAGTGCGGCCCGCGGGTTTGATATGAATGCTGTCCTGATTTATGCTTCTCCGTATCCGTCGGAACGCAACGACGCAGAGCCCTCTGCGTCATTGCGTACCCTCTCCGACCCCCTCTCCGTCAGCTTACGAGCACCTTCCCTAACAACAGAGAGCTCACGGAGACCGCATCACTCTGATTGGTCCGCTAGAGTTACCTCATTTCCGGAATCCCGATTTGCCGGCCGTATTCCTTCCACAACAATAACGTCGCCACTCGTCTCCTCTTTAGTTCTCGTCTCAGTATTTACAATAAAAATGTCGATCAGTTCCAGTTCCAACAAATGTCTTCTCTGTGTCTCCATTGTTCGTTGTTGGTGGAGGAACGAGGCCGGGCCGTAAATAAAGTAGCTGATAATCGTAACGGAAAGAAACGTATCGCCCTCTATTGCTAGCGCTAGCTCCATGCTAGTTCCATGCTAGCCACGAGCCGAACTTTTCAAACTTTATTAATAACATTTAATTTATTTTATTTTATTTTAATGTTAAACTATATTCAACATTGTTGGGCACCACAAACACTTCGTGTCTCCATGGTTTCTGACCTTCAACCAATCACGAACTGTGCCGTGCTCGACATCATATGCAAGCGCAGGACCCCGAGCCGATCTGGCGCCGGCGGAAATAACACACATTGCAGAAATGACGTTCTCCGTGCGTCAGCTAAACACTGAAACTGAAACTTCGACGCGACAGTGACACCAAGTGGAATTATATGTTCCATTGTTGTTCAGAAAGTTAAAGGTTAAAGAACTGTTAATACAGACATTTGAATCTGAATAATAATAATAATTAGATTTCTCTAGTCAGCAACTATATGTTTCTTAAGTCTTCTTAAGGTCTTCTATATCTGCTGTATTATTATTATTATTATTATTATTATTATTATTATTATTATTATTTTATACATATTATATTATAATATGACATAATTTTTTTCTTCATGTCATAAGACATGACATTTTACGAATATGACATTTTATTTATTTATTACTGATTTATTTATTTTTTCTTATTAATTCTTAATTTGTTTATTTTTTTCATCTTATTTTGTGTTAAAGAATAAAAATAAAGACATTTGAGAACATTGGAATGTTTATATCAGAGCTTTTCTTGTGGAAAACCTGATGCGGCCCAGCCTCACCCAGACTCTGCCTCCAGTGGCCCCCAGGTAATTTGAGTTTGAGACCCCTGCTCTAGACGCATGTCCATCCTTTACATTACGTCACATTCCAGATGTAAAGTTATGAAAGTGATTCAAGAAAATTGCACATTAAGAAGATTAATTCATGACATTTAACTTCATGAAGCAGTTGTGTGTTTTGTGTGTGTGTTTGTGGACTGGATATTTCCTTTTGAGAATCGGGATTAAAGGGCTCCATGAACACTTAATCTCTGCAGCACTCATGCCATTATCAGGGAGGCTAAGAGGTGATGGATATGCTTTTGGCTCAGTAAAAACAACTGAAGTTAGAAACACAGACATCTCTCAGCCCCCCTGCTCCAGCTCCTGCATCAGGGTCAAAGGTGACGACGAGGCCTGGAGGCTTTGGCCTCTGCGACCCCGAGGACCAGAGACTCTGGAGGCGTCAGACGTATGGCTCCAGATCTGTGAGGCAGCTGAGTTAGAGAATGTGAAAGGGATTGTGCGCGTGCATGCGTGCGTGTGTGTGTGCATGTGCGTGTGTGGAGGTTAAGCCCGGTTGATGGAGGATTAACCATAAAGAGGGGATCAGTGTGTATTAAACACACACTCTTGTCCATTAACAGAACTCTTAGTTTGTTTCTCTGCTCACCTCAGAGAATGCCGCAGCTGACAACTGCCTCTAACGTGATTGGACGGAGTCCAAATGCGTCGTCATGGCAGCTGAACAGAAGTGTTTTCACTTCTGGTTCAGGCCTCACCCAGTCCTCGTGAAGGACCTTTTTTTTTTTTTCAGCTTCCTGCTTTGTCATGGTTTCATAGCTGCTGGAGAATGAGAGGACACACAGAGCTGTTTGTCCTGGTGCATTTTCTTTACTTATGTCATGACTAGAATTAAATTAGATTCAAACATATCAGTTAGGATGATGATGACATGTAAATTGTTTGCTAGTTTTGCCAGAGTCAAAATAACAAGAGACATAAGTTGACAACAAAGAGAAGAAAAAAAACACAAAGAAACACAAAACAAGCATAAAGAGTTGCACAAAGTTGACTAAAAATGACTAGAGGTGCAAAATGGCTAGAAAGTGATACACAAAGAGATGCATGCAAACATAAAATGAGCATAAAGTGATGCATAGCAACTAGAAAGAGATAGAGAATGACCTCAAAAACACATAGAGATAGAAAATGGCCACAAAGCGACTAACAATTGATTCAAAATGGCCAGAAAGAAACACAAACAACCTCACTCACAGATTGACCACAAAGTTGACTAGAAATATATGCAGAATCATTAGGAAACAAGGCAAAAACTCCACCTATAGACACAGAACATCCACAGAGAAACACAGAACTACTAGAAAGAAGTACAAACTACCACAGACACAAATCAGCCACAGATGCTCAAAACTAGTTGAAAGAACACAAATAAATACAAAACTACTAGGAAGAGATGTAAAATGACTCCCAAGAGAAGACTAATGACCACAGAAAGACTTGGAACAACCACAAGGAGACACAAAAATACTAGGGAGAGATGCAAAATGACTTCAGACATGAAACGGCTACAAAGAGATCCAAAATGACAACAAAAACAACCAAGAAGAGATGATGTTGTACGTTTTTTGTCAGTTTTTTTTTTCACCACTTCAGTCCAGGGCTTTCATGTGTCTGTGCTTTTATGATACATTCATGTGCTTCAGTTTAGAGAAGGATATTGTGAGAGTTCAGCAGAACTGAGCTTGTCCTTGAATGCTGAGAGAACTCTTCCAATATAAAACCAACACTATGACTTTTCTGTCTTGACTTAAAGACCGGAGTGATCCCTGTGTTTCCATCTGTTATTGTCTATTTGTTGGAGCAGTGGTGTGTAGCCACGTGGATAATGACTGCTGGGTGTCAGTGACAGGACCTTAGCCATAATTCATGATGGATGTTGTGTGTGTGTGTGTGCGTGTGTGTGTGTGTGTGTGTGTGTGTGTGTGTGTGTGTGTGTGTGTGTGTGTGTGTGTGTGTGTGTGTGTGGTATATTTAATGCGATCCGTGCAGCTTCTGCCTCGTCACCTGGCTTCCTGCTGCCGGTGTGGGATCCAGGCTGCATGCTACCTGCACACTGCTAACATCCTGCTAACACAGAGAGCAGCTCAGGGCAGGAAGCTACTTTATCTGCCTGTCTGCAGGCTGCAGAGTCAGTCTGCTCAAGCCTGAATCCACTACACACACACTTTAATAACAAGGAGCAGAAAGAAATGTGAAACAACTCGAAAGACATGCCCAAAAAGATGAGAAAGGGACATTGAAAAGATGAAGAAGAGTTGCCAAAAAAGACTAGAGGGAGATGCAAGATTACCACAGAGATGCAAAATGGCTAGAATTGGATGCAAAATCACTAATAAACACCCAAAATAACTGGAAATAGAACCAAAAATGACTAGGAAGAGACTCAAAATTACATCAAAGGGATGCAAGATGACCGCAAAGAGATGCAAAATGACTAGATGATGCAAATTGACTTGGAATTGCCAAAAATGACTAGAGAGAGACCTAGAATAATTGTGCCTGTCTTCTAAAACGGAGGCATGATATTCCTCCTTTTCCAAAAGCCGCCACTGAGGTAGGCGTAAACATGACGTGCGTGAAGCACGAAGCTGAGCAGTGAACAGACAACAAATTTGTCTTCAAAATAAGAGCTTTACATTGCACCCCATTGGACTTTAGAACTGGGTCTTAGCGGGGGGCTTTTAATTTGAAAGTAACTACCGTTAGTAGCTTGCTGCTACAACAAGTGGACAACGAAGACAGCTACAGTGACCAAGGAGATGCTAGCATCTCCCGGATCTGAAATAAGTGTACCCTTGAGGCGGCAAATTGGCAGAACAAAACAGACCCCCAATTTGCCCCCCTCTGTCTAAAACCGCGGACCGGGCCGCAAAAAAGACAGCCAAATTGGCGGCTTGCTGCCCCGTATAAAAACAGCTACAGAGATGCTAAAAGACTACACAAACTCAGACTGCAACGTTTGACTCTTTCACTGTGGTAGTTTCAACAGAACGACAGAGGACGCCTGACGAGGGCAGTGACCCAGACTTGAACCTCCACAGTTTGTGAAGTTCTTTTATAAAAAGGGATCTGGCTGCTGGGAAATCTTAATGTGTTAGAAGCTGGAGTTTTTGACCAGAAAATCAGATTTAAATTGGAGTTTGTCCGCTGGAAGTTTCCCGGTGTGGTTTTTCTCTGAATGTGTTTCATCACACATCATGTGTTCCTCTTATGAAAAGGTTAGGTAATGGTTAACTCAGCTGCACTGACACCAGAGATGAGGTCATGTGGAAAACTCTGCTCATATTGGTTATCAGGACATAACATAAGAGGGTTTGAAGGTCAGCAGGTTGGAGAAGTGCCTTGCTCATGAGCCATTGATCAAGATAAAAAGACATATGTTTTTTGGGGGCTTTTTTTCAAGTCAACTGAGTATTTGTTTTTTGATAGTGGGGTGTTATGTGCCTTTTGAAGCAAATTTATGATGAGTGATTTTGGGCTACATAAATATAATTGACTTTATTTGTCTAGTTTATTTAACATTGAAAATCTCTTTGATAGAAAATATCCACCAATCAGTGATCAGGAATGTTTTATTGAACTTTTTTGTTATTATTATTTGGTGATATTGAAATGATTTGATGAAGTACTTTGATTTGTCATTTATGTAATTTGGTGGATTAAACAAAAAAAATGCAAAACAAAACATTCGCGTTTGGCAGATTTTTAAACTTCATTTATTTTTTCCTATACTATTGCTGTATATGTTTATACTTCTCCTATATCTCCTGTCTTGTGATTTTTGTATGTGTTCATGAAGTGTAGTCACACTGTTTACAGGTAGCTGCCAAGTTTGCGCTCAAGTCATAACATTAGAAGCACTGGTAGCAGTAACCTCACTCGGCACATGAGACTCACTGACGGCCTCCTTCTCTTCCTCAGTTCCCTGAATGTGGATTTTTCGGGATGTATGACAAGATCCTGCTCTTCCGCCACGACCTGAACTCGGACAACATCCTGCAGCGCCTGACCTCGGCGGACGAGATCCACGAAGGTGACCTGGTTGAGGTGGTGCTCTCCGGTAAGAAGCTAACTCGAGGCGTCGAGTACTTGAGACGTGTACTCAAGTACTGTTCATATAGGTGAAGCTTGAGTATGACTTTTGGATTTAGGTACTTTTTACAACACTGTTCAAAATAAATGCACGCACTTACCAAATCAAGATATTTACATCAGGAGGCGGCGGTGTTCATATTGCTTTTGTCTACAGGAGCTGTCAGAATCAACAAAAACTGAAAGTTCCTTTGAACAGCTTTAAGTACTGGACAGATTAAAAGTTTGATCTGATGACGCTAAAATCTGAACCCAGTATCATTGGTATCAATTCAAAATTTGAGAATCTAAGTACAAAAACAAGTTGATAAGTACTTAATCTTTATTTGGTTTAAGTCAAATGTGTAGAATTAGACAAAATGATTTATGACAAATTTCATTTCATTTAATTTCCATCATCATTATTATCAGTTTAACAGTTGTTCATGTTGCACATTGACAGTACACTCTCTCAAGTTTCAAGTCAATATGTTTATTTATTTATTTATTTGTATGGTTTGTTTTGTCTCCTTCTCCTCCTTCTGTCAATCCACCTCTGAGCGAGAGCGCTGAGGTTGCCTTGTTTTCGTTTCCTTCGCTGCGGCATCGCCCCAGGTCACCCCGTTCAACCATAATATTGTGTATAGGATTGTCATTTCCTTCGTCGTGTCAGCGGGTTGGGTTGTAAAAACTAAAGCCGACACCTTCACAGCTGAACACCGGGGCGCTGAGCAGCGGCAGGTTTAAATTACACGGGAGGAAGAAAACAAAGTTGCAGCCTCGAACCGCATCGGGCTCGAACCAGCGACCACTTCCTCCTCCTCCTGCTCCTGCTGCTGCTGGTGCAAAACCCTGCAGAGCTTCAAGAGTTTATTTCTCTGTCAGTATGTCTGCCTCTGGTAATAGAGCATATAACTCACGCCTGACGGAGAACAGGCTCAAAGAGAAAACAAGCTTTAGCGAGGGCTGCAGCCAGAGATTATTTTCATTATCGAGTAATCTGCTGATTATTTCCCAAAATAACGTAAAATTAAATCAAACCAAATCAAATAGTTTAATTCGCCCAGCAAAGAGTCCAAAACCTAATGACTCTTCGTTTATTATCATAAATGACAAGGCTGTCGTAGCAGGATGGGAAGCGTCCCGTGTCGTCTCATGCTTTTTTGTTTTTTACTCCTCTGTGTCTGTTCATTTCAGCTCTCGCCAAAGCCGAGGACTTCCAGATCCGACCTCACACTCTGTACGTCCACTCCTACAAGGCGCCGGCATTCTGCGATGACTGCGGGGAGATGCTGTGGGGGCTCGTCAGACAGGGCCTCAAATGTGAAGGTGAGAATGTGGAAACAAGACGCCAACAAGAGGCCGGGGGGGGGAATTTAACTCCCCCCTACGGTCATGTTATGATGAGTCTGTGGTTAACACCTGCAGTCACATTAATCCTGAATCAAATTACTTTGTTCAGCCTGAAGCACATTCAACTGAAGTGTTGGAGGCGGAGTTTATTTGAGATGCATCCAGACTGCGATTGATTGTATGTCAGTGTGTACAGATCAAGTACAGTATCAAGCTTCAAATCAGGTGGACGTGGACAAACATAATTGCGGCCGCTGTCTGCGGCTTTCGTTCTCCTTGCAGCTTCATTCTGAACAAAAAAAAGGTTTGCATTCCACCAGTCTAGAGTGAAACTGTAAAGAACCTTCTGTCCCTCTGTTCTACAACTGTTGATCAACAGGGTCTGCTAATCTTAACACAGTCAGTACACATCACACTCATGCTCTTCCTGTGATTCTTTTGTATTTATACATTTATTTCAGTTTATACATTTAGTGTAAACAGCTTGAACAAGCATATTGACCAGCCGTGGGGCTTTTCCATTGACACTTGAGAGATAAACCCTCTGTGTGGTAGCGAGCTGCGGTGATGTCTCGCAAGCTGTGACGAACTCCCTCCATCCCTCGTTCAATCGCGTGTTTTGTTTGTGAGGTAGACAGGAAGAAAAGACATTTAAAAAAATCTGCGTATTCAGCTGTCAGTGCTTTTTTTGTTCATGGCAGATTTGAACAGACTTCATAAACACTCAGCGGGTCAATTGACGTCACCTGACAGCTCTGTAGCAACTACAGAAATAGAGAAACCTACGTACAGGTGAGAGGCTGCTCAGATTGTCAGGATATCTGGTCATTTAAAACAATTCAGACTGGCTTCCTCGCAATTAAATTCATGAGAGTGTGTTTGTGGTGACGTAAGGCAAACTTTAACGAGTATAACAGAGGCGAACAGGAAGCTACACGTCAGTGACTGTTGCTACACAGTGATGAAGAACATAAAATTGATCGTTTAATGGTAGAACTCGACTCCTCTCGCCTCCGTTCATCTGAGAGATCAAAAGTTCAACTTCTTGGACAGATCCGGTCTGATGTCATGATAGTTTTATTAGATTTAATCAGGTTTTGTTCTCGCCAAGGCTGTGTGAAGTGACTCGTCGGGGTTCTGCTTCCACTTTGATTTGCGGCATGTCCCATCTGACCTACTCATCAAGGTCCAGGCGCACGTCCAACACACATACACACACACACACACACACACACACACACACACACACACACACACACACACACACACACACACACACACACACACACCTTCTCACACACACACCTGCACACACACAGATTTTCACATTGGTGTTTTAAACCGGGCTGTACAGCAGGATGTCTTCATTGACTCTGTGACTTCCTGCCTGTATTTTTCACATCTTTCATGTCCTGATCTCAGCATTGGAAACCTCAGAGCACCAGAGAATCTTAACTGTAGTGATTCCAACAGAGAACAGAGACGTTTGATGCTGCTGTCAGCTCAGAAATACGGCCTCTTCTTATATAACTTGTTTGGAGGTTGAAACGATTAAAAAGCTGAGTTTTTTTTGCTCTGACAGAAGAATCTGCCCACTCACTCTGTTGAAGTGAAGGACCTTGATGGAAGAAAAGGACTTTTGTCACTTTTGTTAATCAGTTTAATTTCTTGGTAAACAAACTCTGTGTCCTGAAGCCACATCCTGAACTCTTTATAAGTCACGTACCTGCATTCTGAAAAGTTCTACAGAGATATTTTAGTTGTCTCACCATTTTAGACAGTGGTTCAGGTCCTTGGTTCAGACCTGGGTCCCCGTCGTCTTTGTGTGGAGTCTCCTCCATGGATAAACCATTTCATTTTTTACATCTTAGAACACGCTTATCCCTTAATAGGGTTATTCAGACATCTTGATAAATATCACCTTAAATAAATAGTTTGATACTACTACTGGATGGCCTGGGTATGTAGGTGAAATGTTATGTGTTATTTCCTCCCAGAACATCCCAGGGAAGTACGTGGCCTTATACACATGCCTCCGGTCAGCATTGGGAGCTAAGTGACGTTACAAGATTGCATGTCCCAGTTAATTTAGGAAAAAAGACAACAGGTTAAGTTACAAATCTCAAAAGAATGGTTCAGGAAATGCACTTAATAGCTATCTTGCCATGACTTGGATGAGAACATCGATATTCCTCTAATGCTCATGTTGGTGTGCAGCTAGAACTTGGAGTTGATTATCTTAATCCTTTAAAGTTCAAATGTAAAAGTTCTGGTGTCCTGTTTTTTAAATGAGCAGCTGTCTGACGCAACACCGCCGCTGCTCTTTTTCCTGGCTACAAAGCAGCTGGGTAAAGGTCAAAGTAGAGGAAACGGTAGTAATATGACATGATTAAAGGTCCAGTGTGTAAGATTTAGGGGCATGTTTTGTCAGAAATGGAATACGATATCCCTAATTAAGTTTTTATTGGTGTATAATCACCTGAAAAAAAGAAGTTATATTTTCATTACTTTTCACTACTATTTAAATGAGATCTAACAATTATTGCATTATCAGTGTTGGAGCCCCTTCCACTCATAGCTGTTCAGTAGTACATGAAGCCAAAAAAGCTTGACTTGTGGGATAAGAATTTCCAAGATCTTGTTGCGAGGCCCAAACAGCGTGCACAGTAGAGACTTCCACCAACTGAGCCAGCAAACTTCCGTTTAGGCCCCCGACCAACTTGAATAGGAGTTAAATAATTTAGTCTTGCAGCTCGTCCGAATTGTTTTGGAATGTCTCTGGACAGAGCAGCTGAAATTATGAGTCATTTCACAAGGTTAGTGAGGCACAAAGAGATGTTTACACCATTTCACCGCTGCTTCTTTCACAATGCAAGTTTATAGGTAAAGTTTTTTTTGGTCCCCAGTGCATCATGTAATGTCGTAATTACATGGTAAGATAGCAGGCTGCGTTAACCAGTTTCAAAATGTTTATAGCTCTAGAGGTGTAAATAAGACTCGCTTCATTGATCTGTTTTTTGTCTGAGGGTAAATAGATGTGTAACTTGGTGTGTGGTCTGTGGTTGCAAAGAGCTCTGTGCCTTCATGCAGGCTGCTGTATGTGAGCATGCTAACAGGCTAAACTAAGGTGGCGAATATGGTAAACATTAAACCTGCTAAACATCAGCATGTTAGTATTGCCTACTTTAGCCTAAAAGATTTGGAACTTTATAGTTTTTGGAGTTTAAACAAAGTTTGGCTGCACAACTTGGGCTTGACTGAGCCGCTGCTGAGACAGAGGGACTGGTTGATCATATCAGAAGACAACACCTCAAACCAAGAGCCTAACAGCAGGAAAATCAAATGAAATGACATGACAGTGAATATAATTTTCCTCTTTACAGGATGTGGACTGAACTACCACAAACGGTGTGCATTCAAGATTCCCAACAACTGCAGTGGGGTCAGGAAGAGACGGCTGTCCAACGTCTCTCTGCCAGGCGCCGTCATGTCTGTAGCTCGTCCACCTTCAACCGAGTTCACCCCCACGCCACAGGAGGAGGTACGTACACCACCGTCACCTAAAGTCTTTCACACCAGTTAACCAACTTCTTGTGTTAAGGAGAAAGATGATTTTTTCTGGGATGATTTTTTTCCCCTCCCTCTTGTTTAGTCTGATTTGTCATCGTGTTTTCCTCTTTCCTGACACGTTTCCTTCTTTTTACCTAGTTTAATCAAGGCTTGGTGGTGACCATGAGTGACCCCACCTTGACTCAGCTGTCTGGCATTCAGACATCACTGACTAGTAAACGTTAGTGTCGCTGTCATTTTTTTGTGTCCGTGAGATGTGTCAGTCTGCACGTGTGCAAGGTAACAGTGAAAACATGGTTGATTTGGATATTTTATCAACAAGCAAGTGGAATGGATTTGATAATGAAACACTGACACAGCGCTCTGATAAACTCATGGATCATGGAGTGGGGCTATTTTTGTGATGTGGCCCTTTAAAAGATGATGAAATGACCATGAAGTTACTGTATTGCTACTAGAATATTTTAACAGCAGCTGATTTGATTCTCATTTGAAAGAATGAATGAGAATTGTCTTTCCTCTTTGTGTCCAATGGCTCAGAGTGTGTGTGTGTGTGTGTGTGTGTGTGTGTGTGTGTGTGTGTGTGTGTGTGTGTGTGTGTGTGTGTGTGTGTGTAGATAACAGTGTGATGATGGAGCTGATAAAACTTTGTTCCAGTTAGCATATACCTCTGAGTGTGACTCATTTTGTTCGCTGGTTTGAACGGGATGGAAAATCCAGTGGTCTGCCTCCAGGCATCGGAGAGAGCGAGAGAGAGATTGTGAGTGCGTGCGCGTGTGTGTGCGTGTCTGTGTGTGTGTGCGTGTCTGTGTGTTTGTGTGTGACAGAGAGAGAGAGAGAGAGAGAGAAACTACTGGAAATGGCTCACTGGTTGCACAACGTAGATCTGCAAGCGTGGAAAGTGTTTTATCGTCACGTCATTGTCACGATCTGTCAGAAACAAATCAAACCTTTAAACTGACTTTCACTTGACTAACAGCTCATCATCATGTGCCTGATTTTCTACACAAACCTCTGAACAACAAGCCAGGAGGAACCGATGTTCTTACAAATACTTGATTTGAAGGATCTTGACACGTTAAAGGGTGTCAGAGTCAGTGAGAAGTGAACAGATGTGTGTGTGGTGTGAATTTGGGATCAGTTAATGTCATGGATTTGATGAAAGTGGTTCCCTTAAACCTCAAAAAGACCTAAATTCAACAAGGAATTATCATAAATGGATGCTTAAATGGACAAAGCAGCAACAACAACAAGCATAGAATACAGAATATAGAATATATATGTGTGTGTCTGTGTGTGTGTGTATATATATGTATATATGTGTGTGTGCATATATAATATATACAGAAATACATATATATAAACACACACACACACACAATAAAACATTCTTTCAATATTCCAAGCTTTTCTTTCATGTAATTTCTAAACTGGTGGAGCAGTTAAGGGTTGCCCATCCAGCCAGACCCCAGCATGCACGGGGTGAGGGACAGGGTACATTCTGACACACATATAAACACCTACAGGCAATTTAGAGTTTCCAGTTCGGCCGACTTCACATGTTTGGACTGTGAGAGGAAACCAGAGCACTGAGAGGAAACCCAGACAAAAGACAACACATGCAGATGAGTCACACACACGTCTTCTTATTGTAACAGGATATTTGTTCCCACGTGTCCTTACAATCATTTTCTGGAGAACTGTTAAGTATAGAGAGCTGTCATGGAGTGCTTCATCATATATTTAAGTAACACCATGTAGTGTTACTTATCACTGCGCCCCCACACAATTTGTGAGTGCAACACCACTGTCAGGAGAACTCGTTACATCAAAATAATATTCTGTCTTGAAAACTAAAGATGTAAGTAATGCTGGGATCCCACCTGCCCACTGAAGTTACATGTGCCGTTTTTCCATCACATCTGCCGGCCTGGCTCTTACCTGCTTGACTTGGCACGGCAGCCCGGCATTTCCGTTGCAGCTGGGCCACCTGCTTGAAGTTGTGTCTTAAAGCAATGACACACTTCTCAATGGTGTTTAGTCATTTAAAAGCTTGACTGTTTGAAGTGATAGTTTGGGTTTGAAATGTTGAAGTTTATAGTCTTTTTCACAACCTTTTGTACCGCTCAAAACTTGCATTAGGAAAGGATAAATACAAGAACCCGACTGATACTTGTTTTTTTGGGGCCAATAAAAAACATAAAACATTTTAATATCAATAAATAGTTGGAGATACAATTTTCCTTTGGATTGTCAAACAGTTGTGACAAAAAGTAACAGAGGCGAGATATTTTACAGTTTCACAATAAACTGTAATATTTAAAATGCCATTGGTGCACTGAAACAGTAAACTTATTGAGAAATGTCTAATCTTTTTACATTTCTGCATTTTAATCTCTAAAAAAAGATTTTTGTATTTGGACACACCGAGCAACATATAAGCAGACACCAATGTTCAGTATATGTGAGAGGCCAATATTGGCCAACCAATGTATTGATCAGGCGCAGTGTTCAGCTTGTTTTACACCCAAAATTGACTTAAATATGTTACATATGTTACATATTACATATGTGACACATTGTTACATGTTTGTTTGAAGAAAATCAGACAGGCTGAAGTTAACAATGTGAAAATATTGTCATCGTCCCCTCTGGCATTTTACGTATGTAAACAAAAACAACATGTGCACTCTGGTAGGCCTCACCGGGTTAATGGTGATGATTACGATCTATAACACAAACATATTATCGCATCTGTCGTGTCAGAATCTCTTCATCGAGCATTTCGACATTGATTCGACGCCACAAGGTTTAACCAAACACGATCAATCAGACTGATGATGTGAGAAGGAGGATTATCAAACTGTTCTGTACTAATTCAGGCCCATTGTGTCACATGCTTCCTGCTCTTGCCAGGCACGGCGGCCTGTTAGCAGCATGTTGTACAAGGACAGCCATTGTTCTTGTGGATAGAAAAGATTTCATCGGTGTTCTACTTTCCCAATGAGGGAACAGCTCTGCAGATCTCATGTCCCAGCTGAACCACCTGAACCCTGATTGTTCACTTGGTTTCTGATCAGTCACTTCAGAGGGAGGTGGGGGGGACTCTGGTGTCTGTCAATTAGAAAAAGTCTTCGAATGTAATTCAGAAATGAACAATAGCTGTACAGTAATCTTTGGAGAGTTTGTTTGCCATCTTAACTTCTGGACACGAATCAAACTCGTCATTGTTCTTTATCCTCTCTCCTGGTGGAAGCAGCGTCCTCTCCTGGGTGCCGGAAAGCGTAACTCTCTGCTGAGCGGTCGTCCCATCTGGATGGAGAAGATGGTCCTGGGTCGGGTCAAAGTCCCTCACACCTTCTCTGTCCATACCTACACCCGTCCCACCATCTGCCAGTACTGCAAACGGCTGCTGAAAGGCCTCTTCCGCCAGGGGATGCAGTGTAAAGGTGACAACAAACACAAGTCAGCTAATCAGATAACCATTTTTGATGGATTCATTAGCTTTGAGGGATGGGCCGTGTGTTTAAACGTTGCTGCAAATTTGCGCTGGTGTCAGTTAGAGGCAGTGCTAGTTTGTTCCGGAGGTAGAACACTAAAACTACCAAAATAAAAAACACAAAAATCGGCCCAACAAATTGCCTAGAAACTTAACTGCCAATCGACTCAGTGGCTGATATATTTTGTCCAGTTGCCCAAACCTGTTAGCTTGACACTGTGGTCACCAGGTGAGAAGGATTGACAAAATCAGTCATAAGGTTATTTTTATTTATTTATTTTTAGGGGGGAATATATAATTGTTTGATTACATTTTCTTTTAATTCTATGTTTCTCCTCTACTCCAGACTGTAAATTTAACTGCCATAAAAGATGTGCAGCCAAAGTACCTCGAGACTGCCTCGGGGAGGTCGACTTCAATGGAGGTGAGTTTGTTCAACTTTAACAATTGAACGATTACTTTGTACAAACAACACGCCTAGCCGCCTGGTATTCTCATTGTAACATGTATGTATATGAAAAAACTAGTTTTAAGGTTAATATACTCCACACCGGTCTTTTTGCAAATCTGAAGCAAGAATATGGGGTTTTCCTGTTCACTTCAATGCAGTTGCAAGTTTTTGTCTACATTTTATATTATGTAGCTGACACCTAGTTGCCATTAGAGGAACAACAGCTTAAGGAAAATGTTGAGAAAAATCTCTATTTTATTTATATTGCGCATTTACTCAAAGACATTTCACATAATATAAAATGAAAAACAACACACTGAAAAGTTAGTTTTAAGCGTTGTACTCAGTCTCTTTACATTGTGTCTCTGCAGAACCTATCAGTCCCAGTCCGGACTCCGAGGCAACGATGGAGGTGGACAACTGTGATGTCAACAGTGACGGTGGCCACAGCATGGACGAGCAGGACGAGCTGTCCACACCCGATGACAAGCTCTTCTTCATCGAGGGTCCCTGCACGGACAGCGAGAAGGACGACGAGACGATCAGAGCCATCAGGTGGGCTGAACCTCTGGATTTAACGTACAGGTTACATTGTGTGCCTGTTAGTGTATGTTATTATCGTGGAAACCAATGCCAGTTTCAACCCTTAAATCTCACACCACGCTTTTTTTAAATATATACTTTTAAACTTATATTGAATAGAATAAGATAGAACAGATCAAAAATAAGATTAATAATAAAATAAAACCCAGCCTTGCTCAGTTCAGTACTACAGGCTTACTTGCTCTGTTATGACCAGTATCTAAAGTAAATATTGCACATTGTTGAATTTCCTCTGTGTCTGTGTTATTTGTTGACATGCAGCCCGTCCACCAGCAGTAACATCCCTCTGATGCGTGTGGTTCAGTCCATCAAACACACCAAGAGGAAAAGCTCCACAGTGGTTAAAGAGGGCTGGATGGTTCACTACACGAGCCGCGACAACCTGGTGAGTGCCTTGTTCTTGTGTAGGCACGGTGAATCAGGGCGAGAATGGCAGACTTATATACTGTTATAATCCCAAATTGGGAAGTTATTTTTTCCATTCACATTCCACACAGAAGCACACACACACACACGCACGCAGTGTAGAGGAGATGAGTGAAGGGGCTGCCACACATGCTATGGCGCCCAACGAGCAGTGTTAGGGGTCGGTGCCTTGCTCAAGGGCATCTCAGCAATGCCCAGGATGTGAACTAGCTTGCTCCAACTGCCAGTCCACGTCGTACTTTTTTGGTCTGAGTGGGAGTTGAACCGTTAAGCCAAGCCAATGGCAAAATAAAAGTAATTTTGGAGATTTTTCTTTTTCTTTTTTCTTGGAATATTACCTCAATCTTAGTAATGTTTTGAATATTTTTTTTTTAAATTAAAATATACAGTAACCCGAAAAAAATCTAAATCTGTCACATATTGGAAATGCAGTCGAGTAAAAAGTTGTATCCAAAATGTAGTGGAGTTGTATAGAATAAGAATAAAAAATAAATTCAGTACAAATTAGTACAAGTACAAATATCAAATTGTGAAAGAAGAACTCTGTCTAACCCGGTGGCTGAAATCAAACATGTATATATAAAAATAAAGTACTTTTGAATTTCTAAAGTTTTTATCCTGATGAACTTCTTGTGTGTTTGCAGAGGAAGAGACATTACTGGAGGCTGGACAGCAAGAGTCTGACTCTGTTTCAAAATGAAAGCGGAGCCAAGTTTTACAAGGTAGGAGAGCCGCTGAGCTCAGATCTGGTTTCAGCTGCTCGGCCAAACAAAGCAGCAACACGAAGAGACGACTGTTGGGAGTCGGGTTCATACAGTAACATTCATGAGACAGTAACACACAGTGAGGTATAATTATAACCAGCGTATTCGGTGTGATTATTCTTAACAGGTATGACTGTTTGCAGTAAGTTGTAACCATCCAGCAAGAATATTTAGAAAAGAAAAATATAATAAATGTGGTGACAATAAAACTTTTGTCCTCAGACTTAGCTTGGCACAGTGGTGCTAACAGAAGAGAAATATTTGGTCTGTGACGATGAAATAAGGAAAAAAAGTTATATACCATTGACTTCAAAAATGGAGGTTGAATTATGAAACAATGCCACAACAGGATCCATTTAGTTGCTGTTCTGGAGATTTTTGTTTTATTGTATTACATGATCTTCCTTCTTGTAAATGTTAGAATACGAGCATTTTAAGACAATAAATGGGTCTTGTAGTGAGATTGTTTTGTCAGTTACTGTTTTCAGAGTCAAGTATAAACGGTCTCATATTATGAAAAACGTGTTTTCTCTGGTCTCTCTATATATAAAATGGTCCTCCCTGAGCCTGCCAACTCCCAGAAGGAGGAACGCAAACGAGTCCTGCATTGTCTCTGCAGCCCACCCACTGGTAAAACGGGGCTCCTATAGGCTGTTCAAATTCAGCTCCTTTTGTTACATAATGAAAGGAGTCATTTACGTAGGCCGGCCTGTCGCCACGTTTTGATAGTATTTACAGTTGCCTATGAGTACGGCAAAGTCAGCTTGAAATTGGCTAACTAGTTGGCTCCCCTTCGGTCCGCTATGCAATGGCGTTTGAAGCAAGTTTAATGTTAATAATATTACGATGGAGCTTGGCCGTCGCATCCGATACATCCGCTGTAAACATTAGTGCATGCTACTGCTAGCGCATGCTACCGCTAGCGCAAGCGGTATCCTCTCCAAGAGGGGTGTGTAGCGGGCAAAGCAGGTGTTGACAGACAAAGCTCATTAGCATTTAAAGGTGTAGGCACAGAAACAGCCTGCTCTCAGTAGAGCTCACTTGAGCGACTTTTAGACAGCTGAAATTCAGGACCATAGATGGGTGTGGGCCAATGCATTTCAAATACAGCTGTTGGACCTCTGACAGCTGTGCAAAATTGATTAAATACAGTATAATATGGGACCTTTTAATTGACAGTGACATGCAAACAAACAGTCAGGATTTGTTGTTTCAGACTCTCACCACAATGCCTGAGGTGCCTTGGTATGATAAAATGATGGTGAGATCATCTTACGGGATCCTCACAGAATAAGGATGTGAAAGAAAATAACGTTTGAGCTTTACAGCTTTAGTGGTTACCTGCCAACCGTTCAGAAACCTAACTTGTGTGAAGCAGTAGGTTAAAATTTGAATTTAAAAGGCCTCTCCTCTGACTTTTACAGCTTTTTTTTGTCCCAATTTTAAACATCCACTGAGGAGAAATTTGTTTCCTTGATGTATCAAATGATCAGACATGAATCCAGGTCAGTGCAGCCACGGCGCTTTCATTCTCTATCATCTCCCTCTCTTCTGCTCCACCTCCTTTCATCTCGTGTCTGCCAGCGACCTGTTGCCCTTTACCACAAAGAGCTGCTGAGACCTTCTTTTGAAGAGTAGGCAAGACCAGGTCGAGGGAGGACGGCGAGGCAGAGGGGGAGATTTGTGGCGTTTTTTTTCGGGAACCTCGGGTTGCTTCCCTGCCGTCTCTCTGGCTCGTCGCCACGCTGCCTCGTGCCCAGAGCGGCCGAGGCCCGTCCTGCCTTTTAATCAGAGCGGCAGGATGAATGGACACTGAACGCAGTCTGTGGTTAGTGGTGAGGAGGGGAGGGGGTGACTTGGCAGAACACAAAACGTTCAGCTGACTCTGAGGGGCATGAAGACACCACTGGGCCGATCGTTCTCCCTTTATGTGTTTGATCTGGCAGGGTTTGGGTTGTTAGGAGGGGTGGGGTGGTTTTTAGGGGGGGTGGGGGAGATGAACTGTGCCAGAGAAGGAAGGAAGGGAAGTTTCAAACACTCAGACCCAAAGAGCGTCTCATAGTTCAGCAGAGAGAGGAGAGGTGTTAGGATGGAGGGAGCTGGGAGTAAAAACCAGCTGAGGAACATTTTGAAACCTTTTAGATGCTTTTTGTTGACTGAAATTATTTTCAAGTGGTGGTACCTTCAGTAAGAGGAACACTTCTTAATTGTATCTTTGAATGAGGTTTTTTTTATCCAAACACACTCCAGGAGATCCCCCTGTCCGAGATCCTCCAGGTGGAGCCAGCGCAGGACTTCAGCAACCTCCCCCAGGGCAGCAACCCTCACTGCTTCGAGGTGATCACAGGCAACATGGTGTTCTACGTCGGGGAGGATAACAACGGCCTGTACCACAACCCCGTCATTGCAGCATCCGGCGTGGGGCGGGATGTGGGCCAGAGTTGGGAGAAGGCCATCCGACAGGCGATGATGCCCGTCACGCCCAAAGCCAGCGTCGGCACCGGGCCGGGCCAGGCGAAGGATCACAGTGAGTATAAAATGATCACATGGTGAAGACTCAAAGGGAATTTTACTGATCTTCACCAAATATACTGCGATTTTTAGAGAGAAATACAGTAACTGCAGAATGTGGAGGAAGTCTGTTGTTAGTTATGTAGCATACTGAAACTACCGAAACCAACACAGTATCAAAAGACATTGCAACAGCCAGGCAGACTTACACAGGAACAGTTCAGGTCTTTTGATGTGGGGTTGTATGAGGTACTTATTCCTCGTCAGTGTACTCCCTGACCGTCAGGAAGCAGGGCTTTGTACTGCTCAAACCATACCAGCAGCAAGATGTATTTCAACCACCAAAAATAAGTCATACCTAAAATACATACATCTGTTTCAGTGTATGCTATGTTTAAACATTTTCTGCACTTTACATTGCCATCAAATAGCCTTCACCCTTTGGCACTACATTCCCTCAACAGTGCATTGTCTCTATCCCCACACACAGGTGGAATGTAGTGCCAAAGTAAAGGGCTTTTTGATGGCGCTGTGTTTGTTTAAAACAATCTCTCTCGTTCCCTCAAAAGTAAATGTCAATAGACAGAAGTTTAGTCCACCAGTTCATTGATCATGGTTGGTGTTAAATGAAACAAAAAAAGAAAAATCTATAAAATGGGTCCCCAGAGACACTTGGGTGACTGTTAATATACCTTGGTATCTATGTGTGGGAAACAGTAGCACAGAAGCTAAAAACTGTTTGTTTACCACAGCCTCGGCTTCTGCGCATTTTGTTTAGCCCTGAGTGGAGAGATGATAGTCCAGGGGCCAATAGGAAATAAGGGGAGAGAAAGATGGGTATGACATAACAAACCCTATGAAAACACTAAAACTAATCTTTGGTGTAAGCATAGTCGCATGTGGATGTCTGCGTACCGCCAATCAGATGTGAGTGCATCGACTTGCACTGAGTTTTACAAACAAAATTGAGTCTGGTGTCCATGTACATGTCTGTTTGGGAGTATAATACTATTCTTAGTAGGTTTCTCAACACTTTCTGTCTCTCTGAATACTTCCTGTCCGTGGCCTTAAAGTTAAGGTTAGTTGGTTCCTATTTAAGATGTAAGTCTTTAAAGAAAAGACTCAAAATTATGAAGTTTCATTCGGTCAAAGGTTCAGTATTTTCCTTCATCTATCAAGTATTAAACAGGAGAAACTATTTTCTATGGAACTATTTTAGCTGCAGGTTTGTTGCATCAGTGCGTATTTACTGAATGGTAGCTGTTGGTCTTGTTCTTTAAATGGGATTAATTGAAAGAAGAGAAAAATATAAAATATAAGACTTTAAACAAGTAGATGTTAAGCTTCCCAATGATGTGTCCTTGGTGAATTCAGGAAAATGAGCCTGGTCACAACTAATAAAAATAAACTTCCATTCTCCATACACATATTTTGATCTGTATTAATGCGTAATGTTTAACAAAAGCAGATTTTGTTTCATGCTTATTAGAAAGCCATACCCATTAACTTCCACAAGGAACTGAACCCACAACTCTGGCAATTTAACGGAACGCCCTCACCCTCTGACACAGTAATGGATTCATTCCTCTGATCAGATTAGACTCTGATGTGTTTTTATGTTTTAATGGATGTTTGGATTTAACTGTGAAAAAGGTTCCAAATATTGTTTCAGGAGACAACTGTTATACAACCTGACCACCTACACACACACACACACACACACACACACACAGCCTGACCGCCTGCTGACATTTCAACATGATTGAAGGGATTTCAGAGGATTTTCTGCTCTGTTTCATCTCAGGTTAAACTGTCTTTTTGTCTGAAAATAAGAGTTTTAAGTTTAATCCCCAAATTAGATCTCCACCACTAAATGCCTAAATGGAGCTCATGGAATTAAAACAAAATAAAAATAAATCACCATTAACTTTGATGGAATATCTTCATTATCATAAAGCAGTTGTGAGGAAGCAGTCAGCTGTGTTTTCCACCTGTTGAGTAATTAACATTGAGCTTCAAGTTCTTTCCAAAAATAGACGTTTTGTTTTGCAATGAAATTACGGCGACACACATCAATAAGTTAATGGAGAGATGATGTAACAAGGCTTTTTGCTTTTTTACCATCTCCCTGACAAACAGTCTCTCAGTGGACCCATGACACTGAAATAATTCATAACAGAGTAACGTAAAATCACAAAGAGTATGGCAGGAAATGAAAAAAACCTGCACTTTAAACAAAGCAGGAAAGCATTTAACTACATTATCAAACACACTGAAACTCTAATACAGATACAGGAGTGTCAATAAAGTTATATAAACTCCTTTTACAGTGATCTGCAGGCACGCAATGCTGCCTTCACAGTCAGCATGTTCTGATTTAATCATACGGTATTTTTTTTTTCAGTCTGTTATTTCAGTCAATATTTAAAATTAGAGCAATGTAATTTGACTGTGGAGGGAAAAAAATAACCAGTAGCATTTAAATTGAAATGTTACTCCATCCTGCCTCTGATCATGAAAACACATTTTACTGCAGCTGATTTGAATTCAATATGTACAATTTTTCAAAAGTGTGTTTTTATTTCACAGAGCCAACCATATTTTATGTGTTTTGTCTGTGTTTCTACTAAAACCTTCATAATGACTGAATGAATGAAAACTAGCACTCGTCTCCTCTTCCAAGAAAACATTGTTAAAGATTAAAGTGAGAATTTGATGACCCCAAAACACAAAGATTTAAGAGAAATTGTCTTTGCAAAATAAATAATATATTTCTTGGATTTATCCTTCTACCCAATAAGAAAGTGCCCTATATATGTGGGGAGAAATATGTTGACTATTGACTTTAAAAGGTGGAGTTGAAACACTGCAGACCTCTTACTGGTCAGTTGGAACAGAGTAGTGGCCAAATTGTGTAATTACAACGTCATGATATGTACTCGTGCCCAAAAAGACCCAAAAGCTTACACTGTGAAAGAAGTTTATGTGAAACGGTGGATACATTGGTGACTTGTGTCCACACCATTTGATCCAGACAGGATGACAGACACTTAATCACATAGAAATGCAGTGTTTTCTTTCCTCACAGAAGATGCTGAGGACTCGACCTGCTACCACATTACTCGAGTTTGGTCTTGTAATGTTCTTTTGTGGGTTGAAGTCTCGGACATTTCTCTTTTATTTGATGAGTGAAGGATCTGTTTAGTTGACAGCGAACACCATCGGACCGACACACCCTGATCTGCGCCGGCGGCATTACCATTCACCCAGGTGTCTGCGGATCGAACGGTTCCCCCACGTCGCCTCTGCATCTGTATTTCATACAGACAGCGAGGCAGAATATCGGCGCATGATTCCCACCTTGAAAGGGCGGTTTGAATGGGACTTAAGTCTTCTCATCTAAGTCAGAAAGAAAAACAAAAAGTTCCTGTGGCTCCTCCTGTAAAATAAATTCAATACTTAGTGCACGTTTTTCAAAGTAAAAGCCTTTTAATGGGAAAATAGTTGGAGGAAGTGTAGCATTTTCATTAACAGCGAGCAGATTTTTACTAATATCTCATCAGATATATCAAATAGGGAAGTAATGTCTTTTTTCAAAATAAAAGCCTTTTCCATTTAGATCAATAAAGGCGCTGCTGTTTAAGGGTTTTAACTACAGATCAGGTCTTCCCACAGATCTGTCTATAAAGTTACATAAACTCCCTGAATGATGACCTAACAGATGGCCTGAATATCAACAGGCTGCCCTCCTCAGCAGCAGACTGCTGCTATCTATCGCAGAGGGGATGACCCGATCAAACCCTGACCTGCGATCTGAAATCAATATCGGCTCATCAGTGGAAATTCACTCGCACACAGTATGCGCCCTCGGCTTTTTAATGCCTGGCTGGATTAACATTAGCAGCAGTTTGTGAGAGGAAATGGGAAACAGAGGTTTTAATTTAGTGAAATCTGGAAAATGATTCGGAGATGGAAACATCCTCCGCGTTCTTTCATCATGTGTTGCACAAACAAACGCGTTGGTTTGATCTCAGCTGGAAATCTCCTCTGTCACTTCATTCCTTAACAAACAAGGAAACAGAGGAAATGAGATTTTAATGATTTGAAGGTTAGAAAAATAAAACCTCACACGTCTCTGCTGTAAGTGAGGGGGTTTACACGTATGGGTGTGTGTGTGTATGGTTTACGAGTTACAGTATGTGTGGCTTGAACATTTATATAATGTGTTTGTTGTCTTGTGTCTCCCTCAGAGGAATTATCAATCAGCATATCAGTGTCAAACTCCCAGATACAAGAGAATGTGGTAAGTTCTCGCTCATGTCATCGTCTTATGTTACAGATGTCATAACCAACGTGTTATGTGTTGAATTTTAAAAAAGTGGAGGGAAAGATTAAAAAGATTTGAGTTTACTAAGGAGTCTGAAGTTGAGATCAAACCGATTTGACTCTTTTGGAGTCCTAATGCCACAAACTAATTCAACCGTTATATAAATCCTGAAAAACATTGAGGTAGAGACTTCATTCAGAATATATCCAAGTAAAAAATTAGACTGAATCTTCCCCTTTTTTCTTGTTTACTCTTGTTTATTATTGAATTTGTGTTGCCCAAGGGGATAATGACAATTATGTCTTTGTTTTAGCAGTGAATGCAAATTGGCCCCTTTAATAGTGTTGAATTAGGGCTCTGTGGTGGACATTTTAAAAGTCTGCATTTCTGCATAATTATCCACAGTGCGTAGTGTTGTAATGTAAAACATACGGGCATCACGTGTTACCAGGTTAACCTCCAAAAACACTTCAAATAAACAGCAGTAATGATGTTTTATCATATCACATGTCGCAAGGTAACAATATAGCGTAGCTGAGCTTGATGTATCTGGGTAAAGATAATATTTGTCCTTATTATTAGTAGAAATTGTTGTTTTTTAATAGTTAAATTAGATGATTTGCTGATTAATTTGATCTCTGTGTTGTTCAGGATATCAGTTCAGTGTATCAGATCTTTGCTGACGAGGTCCTCGGCTCCGGACAGTTTGGGATCGTCTACGGAGGTGAGTCAGGAAAATCCAACTAAACTGCACTTATTGCACTGATGAGAACTGGTTTGCTGCCGTCTGACCATATCACCCTCCTAAATCTACCAGAAACGGCCTCAAAGTGTTTTATGTGAGACGCGATCACATGACTCTTCGGAAAAATCTAGAGAACTACATTTAACATTAATGATCGTGTTTTACCTTTTACCTGCTGATTCCACATCACTCTCAGTCAGCGGAGGGTCAAAGATGTTCTCCCTTCCACTCGTCTTCTGCAGGTAAACACAGAAAGACGGGCAGGGACGTGGCGATCAAAATCATCGACAAAATGAGGTTTCCCACCAAACAGGAGAGCCAGCTGAGGAACGAGGTCGCCATCCTCCAGGTGCGACACACACCGGCTGCTAGCAGCGTCACACAACACTGAATAAAGTGATATTATAAGATATGATCTAATCTAACCCGTGTTCATCTTTTACCTCTCGTTTTACATGTTGCAGTGCAGTTTTTTGTTTTCTTGTTTGTTGATTAAATAGAATATTGGAAGAAAAATGTACTTTGGTTAAATGTTTAACCTGTTGTCATTGTTCTCGTCTTGTGTCTGACAGAACCTCCATCACCCAGGCATCGTAAACCTGGAGTGCATGTTCGAGACACCTGAGCAGGTGTTTGTTGTCATGGAGAAGCTCCACGGCGACATGTTGGAGATGATTTTATCGAGCGAGAGGAGCCGACTGCCCGAACGCCTCACCAAGTTCCTGGTCACGCAGGTCAGTGAGACCAGGGACAGATATGATCAGTAGTATCTGTAACCTGAAGAGGCTCAACTCATCAACAGTGAGCTGTCAAGGTTTAATTCAGCGTGTACATGTTGTATCTGTAGATCCTGGTGGCCCTCAGACATCTTCACTTCAAGAACATTGTGCACTGTGATCTGAAGCCTGAGAACGTCCTCCTGGCCTCAGCAGAACCCTTCCCTCAGGTGAGAGTAATTCACGGGTCACTGTCTTTCCTTTCTGTAGCTTTAAATGTTTGATGGGACTTCAACATTCACCTCTCTCGTCCTCCAGGTGAAACTCTGCGACTTCGGCTTCGCTCGTATCATCGGTGAGAAGTCGTTCCGTCGCTCAGTCGTCGGCACGCCAGCATATCTGGCTCCAGAGGTGCTTCGCAGCAAAGGCTACAACCGATCTCTGGACATGTGGTCAGTCGGCGTCATCATCTACGTCAGTCTGAGCGGGACGTTCCCCTTCAACGAAGACGAGGACATCAACGACCAGATCCAGAACGCCGCCTTCATGTACCCACCCAACCCCTGGAAGGAGATCTCAGAGGAGGGTAAGAGATGATTCAAGCCCTCCATATTTTCAATTAATTGACATTACTTTGCAGAAATCCATTTTCACTTTGACATTTTTTTCGTACATTCCTTGTTTTGTATTTTTTTTATATTGACCATGATTCCATTTATAAAAGCAATGAAACAGGAAAACAGTTGAAGGGGCGAATACTCTTTATAGGCACTACACATTTCTCCTTCACTTAGGCCGCAACTATCAATCATTTTCCATCATTGATTCATCCGCAGATCATTTCATTATTACTTAATTTTTTTTGTCTATAATATGACAAAGAAATTTGAAAAATACTCAGTTTGCCTCTTTTGTCACGCCAGCAGTCCAAAACCCCAAAACACTAAATTTACTGCCAGAAATGACAAAGCAGCAAATGTTTGACTTTGTTTACTAGATAAATTAATGAAACAATAATTAATTACCAGAAAATTGGCTAATAATTTTCTTTCTAATTGTTGCAGCTGCACACGCCTTTGATAATTAAACTGAAACATGACTGTGAATTAATATTATTGTAGTTCTACAGCAAAGGACTGGAGATGCTTCAGTGCAACATGACTTGCACATTTATTTCAAGACATTTCAGGTTCATGAAACCTAAATGAGAGGAGTGTGCTGGCTGAATGATTAGGAGGTTGTCCTGTTGATGTTAACGCTGAGTGTTTGTTGTTCCTCTCAGCCACAGACCTCATTAATAACCTGCTGCAGGTGAAGATGAGGAAGCGCTACAGTGTGGACAAATCACTGAGTCACCCCTGGCTGCAGGTAATCGGACTGATTTCTACTCTGACGGACCTTCAGAAACACTGCAACAGGAGAGGAAATGTGTAAATTGAGGGCATTCCTACAGTTCTCCAATCAAGTCAACTTTCTCTTTTAATATAGCATAATATCACAAATCACAAAGGAACTAAGGCCAGTGCTGCAGGAAAACATGTAGTAGTAAAGGGATCAGCTTTCCTATAGCTTGAATAAATCTGAATTTTTTTTAATTTTTTTTTAAAGACATGTAGAAGCTTTTTTGTGTCAGTGTCAGTGTTTTAAGCATCTAATTGTTACAAAACATAGTGCAGTGAAAAAGAAAGAAAGAACTGTTCCCACTTCACCTTCACAGCCATCAGAGTATGCTGTACATTGCCACTGGAGCGGTGTGTGAAATGGACTGACAGCAGAGAAGACAGAAGCATGTCTGTAAATAACAGCAAAAAATACAGTAGAGACGCTCAGCATAGTTTTTAATCATATGACTGTTTAGGTACATTTACCCAAAAGTGTCGCTGTAGCTTTACCTGCATCTGGTGCTTGGCGAGTGCTACTTTTGGCTCTGCATCCATGTGGAAATGCATATTAAAAGTTTCAAAACTACAAATCTGTTGGGAATTAACCAAAAAAACGTTTAACCTTTGACAGAAAATGTAATGTTCATGTTGGAGTGGATCGCAGGATGAAGAATTTAGAGAAAATGTGTTTTCAGCGTTCTTAGGTTTGAGTGTTAAAGCCGCCTTTTTTTTTTTTGTTCTCTTCATCTTTCAGGACTACCAGACCTGGCTGGACCTCAGGGAGTTTGAGACGCGGCGAAGAGAGCGCTACATCACCCACGAGAGCGACGACGCCCGCTGGGAGGAGTACGCCGACGAGAGAGGCCTGCACTACCCCAAACACTTCATCATGTCTCCCAACCTGGACGACATGGAGGAGGACCCCTAGAGGCCGAGGAGGGGAAACGCCTCCAGCGAGGAGGCAGCAGAACTGAGAAGTTTGTCAGCGTGATGATCTGGAGTCCATGGAGACTGTCACCGTGGAGACCGGGAGCTTTCCCCGAAGGTGGCACGGGATTACATGTCCACTGATCATCAGGACGTGGCGCTCAGACAGCTGTGAGGACACTGTGATGATAATTCAGGTCCAGACAATTTCACATTTTTCCCATTTTTTTTTAAAAACAACCCGAGAGCCAAAATCTGTTTTTTTTTCTCCCAGGATTCAACACGAAATAAATGTCTGCACTGCCAGTCAAGTCGCAGAAGGGCTAAATAAAAAAAAAAGAATAAAAAAAAACAACTTTTTCACCCAAACAGAATATTTTTATGAAGTTGTCGTTGCATCTTAGATGTTATAAAACTGTCCAGATGTGGTATTTTCTTAAAGTCGTCCTGTGTGAAGCTAACTGGAACCCAGAAGAAACAAAACATGCCTCGCTGATGTTTGATTATGATGTTCATTTTTTTCTTTGTTAATTGTTGGGATGTTTTTGCACTATTGGGAAACTCTTAAGGAGAATTTCACTGATAATACCTTTTTTTTGTTCGTTCATCTGCGAAAGTAAACTTGTTTATTGCTTCATGAGATCTGAGTTGAAGAACAGAGCTGCAGGTTTATCTATTGTACAGTGTTCAGACTGTCACGTTTCAGAGGTAATTTTAAATCTTTGACTTGTAATTTTTAGAAGAAAAAGTCAGAAAATCACCATCACATTCAAACTGAGAATGAACAATTGTATGTTAGTCTTTGTCATGTTAAAGCCTAAAAAGCCTGAAAAACTGTTAAAAATGATTTCTTACAACTCAGGACTCAAACTCTTTTTATAAAGCAGACATCAGGCTGCGGCATGGAATATTTTTGCATACAAACACATTATTGAGTTATTTCAAGAGTGATTTCTTCTAAAACTTTGGATGAAGACGAGCTGAGAATCGAGCTGCTATTGTGTCTTTGTCTTTCTGTGGAAGCTGCCTGAGAAAAGACTGACGCTGGTCCTGAGAATTTGTTTCACGCGTTTTATATTTTTGCAAGAAATGTCGTGTCATGTTTGTGACTTTGATGGAAAAATATTAAAGCCGAATGGTTTACCTTGGGAAAGTCTCATTTTATATTCTGGCTGTCTTGTTCAGAGCAATTTACAGATGCAGCAGTAGAAAGAAACTCGTTACATTACAACCAGCAGCAGCAGCGTTTACATCTCCATCTGTGAGATAAAGGGGATTTTTATATATTTTTAACAAATGGCAAACTAATATGGGCCCTGACCCTCATAGTTAAAAACGCTGGCAAGCTACTCAAAGAGAGACAACTGAAAAATATGACGTTAAAATCTGAAAAGACGCATCCCATCTCTCCCCTGCAGAGTCTCGCGGTGTGTGTGGCCAATGGAGCTAAACACACAGCAGGACAGAGTTTCTGTCCAGAGGAACATGAAAGCTTAAACAGTGAATTTTAGTTTGAGTTTCAGTAAAATGTGCTGAAGTATTTTCACCTACAGAGTACAGTTTGGGGGTAAATGTTAATGCTTTTAACTATCATCTAAAGTTGATGATTAAGTAAACAAACTTGTTTGCTAGGAAGGCTAAAAAATCTTGATACTCTTGTTCGGTTTCAGGTTCTTTGTTGATCCTGCAGAGTGTTTTGGTGAGAAGTTAACAATTCACTATGTTTAATATACAACAGACAAATGGATTTCATTTGGCTACACCAGGATTTAACAGTTAACTTGCCACCAGTTTTTGGAATGTAATTTTATTTTTTTTTGAAAATATCCAAGTGTCCCCGCGACCCTGCAGAGGATTAAGCGGCGTACATATAATGTACAGATAATGGATGGATGGAATATCCAAGTAAGAAACTGATACCTTTTGCTGAAATGGTGTCCAACCGCACGCTACAGTCGCATTTAAAAGGAAATAAAGTTTGAACCAATCTGGTGGCAGCTTCAAGGTGACAAACCTTCTAACCATCTTTTGGCAGGAGTTCATTAAACTCCTCCTTTGTTCCAAACGTTCGCGTCAGACTCATTAAACCTGAATCAGAGGGAGGGCTGATAACGATCGGCAGCAGGATGTTTGGAAACGATCATTTAATTACCAATCCTGAACGCGATCGCCTCGCTGCGCCGCTCTGGAGGACGGGCGCTTGTTTTGGCAGCGGTGACCCCCCCCACACACATGTGTAACCGAATCTTTTAATTGCTACCGGAGTAGCGGGCAGCCCGCTGTGAATGGCCGCTGCACAACTGTGAGCTCAGCTAACTGCTTCAAGATGTGGACGGAGGCCGACGGGGGAGAGTTCGTCCTGACGGGGACGACCTCTGACCTTTTTAGCGGCGTCACAGGTTTCTCCCGTGGCTCAGCATCTCCTGACCGACAGCTCCATTATGGAGAATATTGTTGCCATTTGGAAGATCAGATTTTTTTTCCCTCAAGAGAGTTCAAGAGAAACTGACTTTTTATTGCACTTAATGTTCGGCATAAAAACCTAGTACAGTACGGCACTCTTGCTCACCTTCTCGTGAACATGGTCTTTCGGAGGTATCCCATAATATTTGTCAAGAGTTCAGATACATTTCCAGTCTTTTACCGAAATGCTAAATGAGGTTCGGAGTTCGTTTCAGCCCATCAGGAGAACTTAAGCTTGGTAAATCCGGCCACAGGCAGCGGCACCGGGCTCCTCTTCTCCAGCGTCAGCCCCTCTAGCTTCTTGGGTTTGGCCAGCCGGCTGCGGTGCAGCAGGCTGAAGAAGTGGAAGCGCTCGCCCATCTTGCTGGGGTTGGTCAGCATGTCGTAGCTGCTGATCAGCTGCTTCCTGGTGGACGGGTCGCTGCAGTTCCTGAGCAGAACCTGTGGGGGAGAACCAGGTGAGTTAAAACCCTCCCTTTACTAACCCTGACTCCCATTTCTACACACTGAAAATAAATTACGTTGATCTTCGTTACTCTTATAGTTCCTGTGATGCTGAGCTTGCTCTGGAGAACCTGTCAGACCGTCAGTCTCACCTGCATCCTGGAGTCGATGCCCATGTTTTTCAGGAACGTCCCCTGGGTGACGGGGCCCAGACAGGCCACGTCGCCTCCGGCCATCCTCCGCAGGTAGCTGAAGTCCACGTCGGCGGTGAGGTCGGCCGAGCCGGGGGAGGACAAGACGTCATGGAGCTGGTGACCCTTAAAGCCCTGACCAAGAAACAGTTTCCCCATCAGGTGCTGTTCACTTCAGTTCTCGGAGCCAAAAAACACAGTCACAAACGCTGTTGAAGCTCCAGGAATGTTTTGTGGACTACGAAACTTCACCTGACTTTTCATCAGCATGGGGGGATAAGATGATGACCTAATTTCCACTTCTGCATGAACTGTTTCTTTAAATATCAATTTCCTATTTTTCCTTGAAACAATGACTGTTCAAACCTTTCGGGATTGAATGATCCTGATTCTCCAATCATCTGCTCATAAAGTACAGATATCTTTAGGCGAGCTGATAATGACCGAATTTCCGTTTTTTTGCGTGACCTGCTCCTTTAAAATATTTTGTCAATACTGAGGAAATGAGAACATCAGAGGCAGATGAGGAGCCCATCGACCCTGGCTTCCTCTCCGCCTGCAGCTGACGGGCTTCGCTGCTTCCTACATCTGTTTCCTTCAGCTCCAACTGAAGAGAGGACGGGACCAAATGTCCAGAAACGTCCTCAGCGTCCTCCTTTGAGGTCCAAAGTCTCACATTGTTCCTCATAAAGACATACGTGTTTATCAAGAGGAAGGAAACATGTAAAACTGTAATAACTCTAAATACAAAATCTGAGTCAAACACTAGGGTCTTACGTTACAACCTTCTTAAACACAGGTTTTATGAGCAGATTTGTTGTATCTGACTGCATTAGATTCTACAGGTGTAACTAAGAAAAATGTCCCATCTTACTCTGAATGTGTCCGTCTTGGTTCCGTCGTGTCCGTAGTCGGCGATCAGCGCCGCGCCGCCGTCCTCGACGATCCGCCGGGCCAGCTGCTGAACGATGACGCCGCCCTCTGCACACACCTCCACGTGACTCCGGCTCTCATCTGCCTGACGCACACAAACGCAAGATTATCTTTGACATGATCAATCCAGCAGCCACAAATCTAAATCGACACCACAGACACTTAAAACTGTTTTAGACGGGTGACAGAGAATCGTATTCTAGTCCAGAAAATTAATGACATTCATTCAATATTCCTTATTCAAACCTGCCCTGGCGCTGCAGTGCATTCTGGTCCATTTCTGCCCTCTGTGCCTCTTCTTTGATCATTTCCCCTGCGTATGTTTGATAAATGCTCGTGCAAAACAGCATCAAATAAGAGGACATTCAAACAGCTCCAGGAAATGTCTAGATACACACTCGTCATCTGGAAATATACACCTAAATAAGACCAGAAATGTTCGGTTAATCATCACCAACCGCTGCTTTACTGAATTCTTCTCTTGTTTACAGTCGCCACATCACTCACTAATGCCTCTTTGAATCTATAAAGGCAGCCGAAACGGCCAAGTGTTTCAACTTTTAAACAGACGACCTCAATAAGAGATGAAGAGCTCTTTTCTTCCTCCCTGCTCTCTAAAGTTTCGTAGTTTGAAGACACTGAGGCTGGACTCTGATTTCAGAGCAGCTTCTTCATCCAAACAGACTGATGGTGATGATCGTGATGATGACGATGATGATGATGATGTCAGCCTCTGGCAGAAGGTTCAAAGTGTCTGAAGTGAGCCAGTAAAGCCAAATCAAACAGGCTGTGAACGTATAGCTGGTGGAACTGTGGGCAATAAAACCCAGATGGAGGCTGTAAAACAAACCTCAGAGTTTATCTGAGGAGTTCATTTCCACAAAACTGTACAGAGCCTCTTCGTTCTTAACTTCCAAGTTCAAACTACACAACTCTTATAAATGTCATCAAGTGTAGTTAAAAACCTCCTCTGCTTTTTAAAAAAAAAAAGTCGCCATTTGTATTTCTGGTCTTTTTTCATGTGTTCAGAGTCTTAGCGCTACATAAATAAAGTTTATTATCATTATAATTATTCAATGCTGTTAGTCCACAGACAGGAAAATATATCTCTGGTAATCATTTGTTTATTTAAAAAATTCCAGCTGCTCCAGAATCTGCTGATTTATTCTGTTTAATACTGAATTTCTTGAGCTTTAAACTGTCAGTCAAATGTAGCAAAAGATTTGATTCTGCGACTTTCTACATTTTGTTCTACTTCCTAAATAAACGTAATGTCCTTGTGTCAGTTTTGAGAAGCACCAGATGTAAAACTGGAGGAGTAAAACCATTCTTTGTCTTTTGAAACTAGACAAGAGGACATAAAATCTGCTCCAAAAAAAATGGAAATCTAAACATCAAATCATTCCGACCACTGAGCAACTCCATCTGCTGAGGAAGACTGTGCGATGCGTTCGGAGCCCCTCGACCAGCTCCAGGTGAGTCACGTGACCGAGCCGCTCGGGTACCGACCTGTACGAGCGTGGACGAGGACAGGGTGGGAGACGGCGCCACGACGAATCTCAGCTGGCCCTCTTTGTCCGGGTCGATGTCCACCATCACTTCCCGCCAGCCTTTCTCTGTCCGCTAAAAAAAAACAAAAAACAGATGTAAACAGGTGGCAGTGAACAACCGAGAGAGGGTTCTGCTTATTTCTTCTTTTCATAGCAAATCATTTATCACAGGTTTTTTAAAAAAAATCTAAATGAAGGTCATAGCTAGAGGAAAAAAAACTGGGTTCCTCTTCGCTGGATGGAAATAAATGATCTCAATAAAGGTACGTGTTGTCTGACCTTATCTTAAATCAAACATGAAGGTGATAAATGTTGACACAATCTAAATAAAAGACCATAAAAACCTGCTGTTCAGAAATCCACGCAGAAACTCCTCTGATCACTCTGCTGGTACCTTTTTCATTTTCAGATCTCTAAAGATATTGTCATTCTGTGAGTTCATGTAAGCTCCACCTGGTGGCAGTATGATATAATTACACTGTGACTGACAGTAACGCAGGCCACTGGTCTACAACCCAGGGCTCTCTGAGATGGTTTGACTGAAAACAGAGCACAGTCGTCATTTGAAAACCTTAAAAACAAATGCTAATAAAAACATCTGTGATCACACCAGGATTCTGCTCACAGAGGCCTTAAACTTACCTGAAACTTGTGGATCGGCAGAGCGTCAAAGAATTCATGAGCGACAAAGATGCTGAACCCTGTGAGAAGAAAAAGAAGAAGAGAGTATGTACAGATGCAAAAATGATGATATGCTTCATTTTTTGTGTTCAAGTTCATATTAATGACAGGATTGTTATTCTATTGTTATCCACTTGAGTGCCTGAAATGTGTTATTTTATGCCACATCGTTGTGTTACACAGCCCTGGTTTTCTGGTGATAAGGCACTTTGGACTTCTGGTTCTTTGTGGTACCTGCGGGGACGTCGTCTAAGCGGCGATACCAGGACACCGGCAGCCCCGCGGCAGTTTCCCCGCTGCGGTAAACCGGTTCGTCCTCAGCGTCGGCCTCCCGGCTGCTGTCCCCCGTCAGATTCTGGGCCTGAAGGCGACTCAGCGCCGGACTCACCTCGACCAGGTGGAGAGACACCGAGGCCCCGCCGAGCACCGACCGCAACTGACCGAACACCTGCAGGGGATAAAAACACAGAACGTCGTTTTTCTGATGAACAGGATCATAATGTTGTTATCAACATGTTCATGTTGCATCAGCAAGGATACAGCAGAGAGGAATTAATTTAGATCTGAAAGGTTTTCGGGTTTGCACACCTAATTTTTTGACAAATAATACATTTGTTCGAAATGTGAAACTAGGTATGTTCAAATTACTTGACCATAAGTGATTCAAGAACCAGAGCTAACTTGGTTGAAAAGAGGAATTTGTGGGCAGGAAACCAGGAAGCAATAAACCTCAAACTTCTAATGTGTTTGTAAAATTCCCTCCGACGTTTCAGCTCTTAAACAGACTGTTGATCTGATGATTTTCAGTCCCGCTGCTGTGAGTAAAGTTCGTACTCTGAGGACGTCGCTGGCCAGAGATCCTTTTCCCGGGCCGAGCTCGACCAGCTGCAGCTGTTTGGGCTGACCTGCTCCCATCCACTCACTGAGGATCCACACACCGACCAGCTGAAACAAACCGGAAACATGTTCACAACATGAACGATTAACTGTTTATTCAGTCAGCGGGAAAACAAACCGTTGAGAGTTTGATTTATCATTGCAATTAATTGAGTCAGTTCTCAATCAAAGAATATTAGTTTGCTTGAATCATTTTTTTTTATAAATATTAATTGTTTGGGGAGTTTTTATTCTTGATGAGGCAAAGAAACTGATCTGGTATTGTGATTGGAAAGTTTTAATAAGCTGTTTTTCTTTTCAAAACTTTTTCAAAAACAGAAAACTAGGTTTTAAGCTGACGTTTTCCAGGCTTTCCATGTATTTATGGAATATTTTTATTGATGGTGATTTATCATACACACAGTAACACTTCAAAGAGTCAACAGTAAATGTATGTAAAAAAAAAAAACAAGATACATCATGTCTAACTTAATCTGCGCGTCAGTCATTTTTTCCCTTTAAATAGGTGAAATTTTTAGCCTCACCTCTCCGAAAATCTGACTGATTTCTGGTGACGTGATGAAATCCCCTTCAGGTCCCAGCATGTTGTTCCTCACATAATAACCCTGAAAGAAAAAAAACAAATCGGTACGAATGAAGGACGATGAGCAGCAGCGAAAGGTGTGAAACTATTTCAGGTTAAAACAAATAAAGGAACAGTTAATCTTAAAATCAAAGAGTCGTTCATATGGATAAAGGACATGCTGGAGAACACCAGACTTCTTTAGTTTAAACATTACTTTAGTCAGAATGCTTGTTGGCTGTTGTGACGATAAATATAAGTAAAGGTTTATTTATCAACACTTAGAATTGGAATGAGGGACCCTCAATTTGGATGCACTGTGGACAGAGACCACATATGTCCCCCCCCCCCCAAGCAATAATGACAGTGAGGGGAAAAGAAGATTCAGCTTTAATCTGTGTTTCAGTATTACTCCAAAATAAAATCAAGGACACGAGGACACACATTAAACTGGCTGCAGGTCAGAGCGCTGAGACGACACTGCCCTGACTGATGATCACTTACCGTCACAGGGTTGGTGAGCACCTCTCTCATGTACTCGGCCACTGTAATGGGACCTGTGGACTTTATTTTGGAGGTCAGGTGCCTCAGCATGGAGGGCTGAGGCTTCTCATCTGTTGATGGGCTGCAGAAGAGTCTGCTCTGTGCTCCTCGCCATCGCACTGCCAAACACAAACATTAAAACAGACAGTTTGTATGATTTTTGTTTTCTTTACATTTTCTGAATGAGATGTACAGTCGTTCAGTCATTTACACACACTGATCACTCTAAAGATCACAAGATTGCACATTAGGGAGCTAACATGTCCCCACAAACAGTTTACAAGCGACTCACAGGAAGTTACAATTCGGAAATAAAATGTGGTAAACAACATGTAAATCTATAGCAAAAAAATAGATCCAATATCACATAAAAGGGATGTTTATCGGTTTATCTCAATTCAATCGTGTTTGAATCAAAAGTACTGATCAGATCATCTCTGCACTCACCTGCTGCCGATGGACCGACAGGATGAATGAAGACTCTGCTGATAAGATGCTGTGTTCTAGCACCAAAACAAGCCCTCATTTTGCCGTATGTAACTACGAGTACACCTATAGTACTTTCAATATTAAGTTTAATATAATTGTATGAAAACAAACATAATTGTTATTCAAATCTATTTTGGACCACATGGACAAACTCTGCTCACTCCTCTGACAGGAGAGCGGCTAGCCGTTTAGCATTAGCCACGTTAGGTAAGTTACAAGTACGTCAGCGGTAAATGACGAACGGAACAGATGAAAGAAATAACGTTTCAGTTCCGGGTATACACGATTAAAATATTAATATGTTTATTTGTGTCTGTCGGCCGTTTAAAGCAGCTAAAAGCCACAAAGTCCTTGTGCCGGAACGTAATGCTAACGCTGACAAAGTGATAAATGATAGGCGCGCTGCATTTAAAGATGGATGCTCCGGCCAACCTTTCAAAATAAAAAAAAAGATTTGCCGGATATGTTTGTACATCCAAATGAAAACAAAACGTAGCGTTTTTCAAAGCACTGTAACATAAATCTGAATATGTGCGTGTATTTCCTTTATTTTTGGGTAATTCATCAATGTAGAAAACAATGCGTCCATCCTCTGCTACAAAAGATGCTTGTCCCTTCTAGTGGCATTTGCGATTTTATTTTGAAAGACACTCCGGCTATTATTGTGTCAGAGTGAACTTGACACTTCGAAGGCTCGATAAACGCTCTGATTGGACGAAAGTTGGTTACGTAAAACCCCAGATTAGCTGCGCACATTTAGTATACAAAAAATGAATTAAAACAATCAGAAAGAAATGCCTCATGTTCTATTTAAGCTTACGTGTGAACTGAAAAAAAAAATATTATTAGTTTAGTATTATTTTTTTAATCCGGAAGCGCCGTCGTGACGTCGCCTTCCACATCCGGGTCACGTCTTCCTCATGCTGCAGCAAGCATGGCAGCGAAAAACAAGCACCGTAAAAAATCCAAAGCGACCAGAAAAGTGACGTTTCAGCCCGAAGAAAGCGACATGGAGGCTGAAAACAGCGGTGGGGAGGAAGACGAGGATGGGGCAGCTGCTGGAGGTGAAGACACAGCGGAAAAAGATGAAGAGTTCAACCTGGAGGAGGTTTTACGGCTGGGAGGAACACAGGTGAGTTTACCAGATACAGCCTCATTACAGGCACAGCTTCAGTTAGTAAACGTGGAGGTGTTCGAGGTTTAACGGACGTAAACCCACGCAGACATTTTTTTAATGGGAAATGTAGTTAAATTTCTATCAAACATGAGGTGACGTCAGTGTAAACTATCTTAACATCTTTCCAAAAGTTAAACTGGGTTGACTAACCTATATACATATACAAGACCATGGCTGCAAAGAGGGACTATATCCATTGACAAATCTTGCTGTAATCTAATAGATTGTATTAATATTTAAGTTTATCATTTCAGCTCTGACCGTAACAACAATGGAACAACAAGTTAAAAGAAAAAATCTGGAAATGTTGTGGGACTTGTTCATCTGTGAGAATGTATTTAAAGGAAAACATTTCTAAAAACTAATTTTTAGTCCGTAAAATGTCCCAAATTGACGATGAAATGACCCATTTTGTCCGACCAACATCCCGACACTTAAAATTGCAACTGATCAGTCATCAAAAAAGTCTGCCAAATAATATTCTTTTGGAACAGAATCAGTCAATTGAAAGAAAATGAATCAGCAGATATTTTAATGACTGACTCATTATATTGTCCCACTTTAAAGCACTTTAAGTGTAATGTAATTTGATTTTGTTTAACCTTATTAATCAGGAATATTTCCAGTGAGATTCAGAATCCTTTACAAAGATGGCCTGGTAAAGACGGCATAAAACATTTTCATGTGGAAACAAACAACAACGACTTAAAACAAACAGCATACATTTTCACATGAAAGGAACAAACAACAGCCTTAAAACAGGCATTAAACTTGTATTAGACATGTTTTGTACTCTATAGTGACGATTTTCTTATGACATTTTCTTCTCTTGTCTCTCTGTAGGCTGACTATATCATGCTGGCCGCTCTGGACGACTCCAGTGAGATTGTGGATGGAGGGAAAAAAGGAGCGATAGACGACCTGGAGGAGGGCGAGCTGGAGAAATTCATCACCAAACTGGGCATCCGGTCGTTCAGTGGAGTGCAGATCATCGCAGACGAGCCTGAGGCCGACGCTGCAGACGCTGCCGGAAAGGAAAGTAAAAAAGCCAAAGCCAAGACAGCTTCAACAGAGGAACAAGCTTCCAACTCTCAGCAGAAAATCAACAACAAACAGGAAGTGGAGGACAAACAGAAGGCGAAGAAGATAAAAGACGCTCAGGCCAACGCTGTGAAAAAGGCAAAACAGAGTGTGAATGTGTTTGAGTTCCAGCAGCGACAGGTGCTGCTGATCAAGCCTGGAGGGAAGTGGTACGACCTGGAATACTCTGCCGAGGGCTCGACGTCCCCGCAGGATCCCTCGCTGGTGTCCCAGTACAAGACGCTCGCCCAGCTACTGTTCGAGGCCGATGTGGCGCTCTACAAGAGCAAGAAGAACCTGCAGAAAGGGGCCAACTCCAACTGGATGAAGACCGTCGTTTCCTCCGGCGTGCTGGCTGACAGAATGGCGGCTATGACGGTTCTGATCCAGGACGCTCCTGTGCACACGCTGGAGCACATGGAGAACCTGGTGTCCATGGTGAAGAAGAAGGGCAGCCGGCGGATGGGTCTGATGGCTCTGGACACCCTGCGAGAGCTGCTGCTGTCTGACCTGCTGCCGGAAAACAGGAAGCTCCGCCCCTTCGGCCAGCACCCGTTCGACGAGCTGGAGGAGAGGGCCAGCGGCAACCGAGACGCCCGCGACCGCCGCCTCATCCTCTGGTACTTCGAGCACCAGCTGAAGCACCACGTGGCCGAGTTCGTGGAGGCTCTGGACACGATGGCCCATGACACGGTGGCGGCCACCAAGGCGAAGGCGCTGGCCACCGCCCACGAGATGCTGTGCAGCCGGCCGGAGCAGGAGAGGGCGCTGCTCATCCAGGTGGTCAACAAGCTGGGAGACCCCGAGTACAAGACGGCGGCCAAGGCGTCGTACCTGCTGGAGACGCTGCTGCACAAACACCCCAACATGAAGGTGGTGGTGTGCTGCGAGGTGGAGCGGCTCATGTTCCGCCCCAACGTCAGCCCGAAGGCGCAGTATTACTCCGTCTGCTTCCTCAGCCAGGTGAAGCTGAGCCACGCCGAGGCCGAGCTCGCCTCCAAACTCCTCGCCATCTACTTCACTTTCTTTCGCGCCTGCGTCAAGAAGAAGGACATTGAATCGAAGATGCTGAGCGTGCTGCTGTCGGGCGTGAACAGGGCGTATCCCTACGCCAGCACCGGAGATGACAAGGTGAAAGAGGAGCTGGACACACTGTTCAAAGTAGTTCACCTGGTGAAGTTCAACACAGCTGTGCAGGCGCTCATGCTGCTGTTCCAGGTGATGGACTCTCAGCAGACCATCTCCGACCGATACTACGTGGCTCTGTACAGGTGAGACCACTGTCTGCGCTGCATCAGACAGTCCCTCCACAGGTTTAAGAGCTTACAATCACACAATTTCAATGAAAAAAAAATGGTAGCATGCTTTACTAATCACTGTAAACTGACAGAGCTGCAGTGGATTGCATTAATAGATTAACAAGTGTTAAATTGATGCCTGCTATTTCAATAAGCGATTTAGTACCTCAGGACTGAGGTGAAGAAGTCACGAAAATTAAAAGAACGTAAGAGCACAGACAGAGTTAAATAACGGATGAGTATGTTATCTTTTCTTCTTCGTCTGTGCAGGAAGCTGCTTGACCCCGGGCTGTCGTCGTCCTGCAGACAGAGCATGTTCCTCAACCTGCTGTACAAATCTCTGAAGGCCGACATCGTGCTGCGGCGGGTCAAAGCCTTCGTGAAGCGGCTGCTGCATGTCAGTGCCGAGCAGAGCGCCAGCTTCGCCTGCGGAGCGCTCTTCCTCGTGTCGGAAGTGATGAAGGCCAAACCTGGCCTGAAGATGCTGCTGCAGGAGGGCGGGGTAAGAAGGCTGCGACGAGTCAGCATCATTAACTCGGCAGAAGAGTGGACAGGCGATCCTTCACTTTCTCCCCATATGCCCCAGTGAATAGTTCTTCTCATTCTTTACATTTAATCAGTTGGCTCCATAAATAAAAATATATCATCAGTCTCTGAAAATCTTTAAAATATCTTCTTAAATACTAGTTTTGTTAAATTGTACTGTAAATTTGTAATTGTTCTTGTCGGTACTCAGGATGGGGAAGAGGAAGACTTCAAAGACCTCGCTGAGGAGAATGAGGATGGGGATGATGATGATGATGATGAAGAGGAGCGCTTTGTGGACGCAGACAAACTGGAGGAAGGAGCTGAGTCACAGAGTGCAGTGACAAAGGAGGCAAAGCCCACTGCATCATGGGTACATCACAAGAACCTGGAAGGTCAGTGAGCTGCTCTGAGATTTGTCATCAGTGTTGTGTGTTCAGTCGTGGTGATGGGAGTCAACAGATGTTGTGGGATAAACTGATTTTAGTGTGATGACAGCTGTGTGTGTATTTGTTTTTGTATATCTTTACATGAACCCAAAATATTCTCAAGATTCTGTCTCAGCTGTGTTTTTTGGTTTTTTATGTTCTTATAAACAGATTTAGCTAATCTTGAAAATGTGAGTGAACTATCACATTTTGTCTAATTAGTGATGAGCACTTTCATATTTCATTTAAAGATTTGGATTCTGTAGAACAACATCAGAAATTAGTCATTTTTTTAAAGTATGCTCTCATTTTAAGGTCAAAGTTTCAGCATAATTACTGTGAGTGACGGTCAGTCTTCTATATTTGAAACTGTGGCCATGTTCCATGTTGTTCTTTTTTATAATTAAATGTTATTATTACTTCCTGTTTACTTCCAGGGGGGAAGAGCATGCAGAGCTACGACCCGCTGCACAGAAACCCGTTATTCTGCGGTGCCGACCACACGACTTTATGGGAGCTACAGATGGTGAGAACAGCCAACTGTTACAAAGTTGTTTTTTTTAACAGTAGAAATAACAAAATGTTTTAAATTCAAGACACTGGATATCATACATTTTAAAACCTTAATAAACCTTAAACCTTTCTACTCATTATATCGGGGCATTAAATGACTGTAGTGTTTATTGCATTTAGTTGTGGAACAATGCTTTTTTTCAACAACAAGGTTGTTTGTTTGTTTTTTTGAGTTAACCCTCAGCAGGGATCTGACCTCTTTATAAAATTTTCTGACCACATCTAAACAGCTTTTTTAAAATCTTGAATGTTTCTTGTGTTCCTGTGTCTGCAGCTTGCTGTGCACTTCCATCCATCAGTGTCGCTGTTTGCAAAAACCATCCTGCAGGTAAAACGTGTTTTAATACTGTGGAGTTGGTTTGAAACATTTCTGCATTAACAGAAACTCCGTCCTCTTTTTCTGTGGTGGTTTAAACATGTTATATATTTTTTCTCTGTTAACATGTTGTTTGTTGATCAGAAGCTTTATTTGTTGTTTCCACAGGGAGGGTCCATCCAGTACTCAGGTGACCCTCTGCAGGACTTCACCCTCATCAGATTTTTGGACCGATTCGTCTTCAGAAACCCCAAACAGCTGACGGGAAAACGTAAGAAATACTGCCTGTATTTTATTCCATGATTCCTGCTGTATCAGTGGTAACACACAACAGATTCTAAAACACATTAAAAGAGAGGAAAACTGTGATTTAATATATTCTGAAATCTACAACTTCAGTCATGAAAAAAAATTAGAAATTTTTGCTTTTGATGTTTGTATTTCTTAGAAAACACAGTTGCTGCAGCGATGAGGAAGTTACCTGTCAACGTTTTACCAGGTGAGTCCCAACAAAAAACATGCTTTTTTCTTGTTTTAAAGGATTTATTCATCAAATATTTCATCATTAAGTGAAAAGTCTCCAACATCTCTTGTTTGTTTTGTTGTTAAAATGTGAGTTTCCCGTTGATGACGTGAACTTTTTTCTGTCTCCGTCAGTGAACAGTGAGGAGTTTCTGTCTAAAGAAGAAAGTCAGGTCCCCGTGGATGAAATCTTCTTCCATCGGTGAGTCTGAAACTTTTCTGTAGAGATATTATAATTATTATTGTTAATCAAATTAAGTGTTTATTGCTAAATATATTTCTTTGTCTTCACACACACTGAACAAAACTAGTTTTTTTGTTTGGTGAGAGTTTTGACACAAGAAGAGAGCTCCCTGTGACCACCTGCATATTTATAAGTTACAAAGCATGTTATATACAATACAAAAAAAAGACATTAAGCAAAACTTAATACAATTTATTGTAAAGTACATGAATAAATGAAAAAACTACAAACAAACAGTAAAAGCAGGCAACCAAACAATAATTCTGGTTTAGAAGATTTTCCTTTGCGTTGTTCTGTCACAGATATTTTGGACAGCACCTGTCTCAAGTCGACAGATTCACAGTTTTGATGCAGTTTGTGATATTCATTCCCTTGACAGTTTCTTCAAGAAACGGCAGCAGGAGAAGCAGCTCAAGCGGCCGCGACCAGACGGCGACAACGAGAGCGTCGAGGACGTGGACGATGACGAGTTTGAGAAATTGCTGGGTGAGTTGAGACACTCGGTGCAGTCAGAACAAGTTCAATTAAAGGCCTGCAGAGGGCGCCAGAAATGTGCTTCATGTCAGCTGAGTGTAATTAACACAGTTTGGTTTGCTTCTTCAATTAATCAGTCAGCATCATATTTGTGATGGAATTCTTACAGTTGAAGTGATGATTTTTAAAATGTTATATCCTGAAAATAATTTAATTACCTAAAAAAGGTTTTGTTTCAAGATGAAAATCAATTTATGAATGAATCATGTGTTTTTCTTCTTGTGGTTTTTGTTTTAATCTCTAAAGTTAATCATTTTTATAATGTACTTACATGTCTTTTGTGACAACTTGTTCTTTTGTTGTTGATTTGAACAGATTCCTGTGAAGGAGACTCGTACTTCACTGAGATGGCAGACGATAATCTGGACTTTGCAGGGTGAGCAGATGAGCTCGCAGCTTTATTTGTGTTTTGTTAACTGATTAATTTCAGCCACACAATGATTCAATCGCTGCCGTTTTCCCTCCACGTCTCTTCAGTTCTGTAAAGGACAAAAAAGGAAAGAAAGCTGCAGAGGACTCGGAGTCGGACATGGACGACTCAGACATGGATGACCTGGACGACGAGGAGGTGTCTCTGGGCAGTATGGACGAGGAAGACTTTGGAGACGAGCTGGAGGAGGATGGAGGGATGTTCATGGATCCAGATGGAGGAGATGATGAGGATGATGATGAAGGTAAGGATCATCAGTGTTTCACTTTGGTTCCTGCATTTCTGTTGATTTAAGATTGTATCCATGGTGATGTTCTGGTGTCATTAAGATCAGTAACTTGTACATGTACAGTGTCAGTATAAAGTGATCTTGGCTGTTTAACTGTTTGAACCTGTGATCTTGCAGTTAGAAGATGTTTGTTTGACTGAACCCTAAATTAAATATCTAACTTTTTTATTAATTAATTGATACATGTTTTACTTTTAGTTCCAGAGCTAGAGGACGACGACGATGAAGATGGTGAGTAAAAGTTCACATGCAAAATGTGACACAATCAGTTATAGTCACAAAAGGACCCTTTTAATTCATTCAAAGAAACAATCTAAATCAAAATCTTTTCATTTGGTTCTTTTACTTTGCTGCTGCTGATTTCTTTTATTTCAAAATGTACTAAAGAATGAAAGTAAAATAAGGAGCTATTCTTGTCTCTAGATTTTAAAACATAACTTTACTGAATATATCAGCTTGTGTACCTTCTACAGAAATTTTTATGAAAGGAACTTTCCTGCTTCAAATAATGAAATAGAACATTCTGTTTTTCTGTGATTCTGTGTGCAGGCTCAGATGATGAGATGGACGCTCCAGACATGACTCCTCTTACCAAGAAAGGAAAGAAACGGAAATCCTCAGAGGAGCTCGACTTCTCTGGATCTATAGGTCAGTTTTTCAAGTTATTAATATTTTGTCTGACCCTCACAGAATTATATCAACTTTGGTCTGTCTGCTCGCAGGCTTTGTGAGTAAAGTAGATGATGATGATGAAGTTCAAGCTGCTGCATTAGTTTTATCGCAGGTTTTAATGTTGATGTATTGATCTTTGCCCCGTCTCACAGGATCCAAACAGGGGAAGAAGAAAGGAAAGAAAGATGTGGCCATGTTTGCTTCAGCTGAAGAGGTGAGACGATAAGAAAACAACTTCTTCTGCTCTTACTAACAGTTCAGTGGTTCAACTATGAATCTACCCTGAGACTCTGCAACAGTCATGTGGAAAAAAACGAACTTTTATTTTTCATTTCTGCCATTAACTGAGTATTGTTTAATCCTGAAAAATGTCACTCACAGCTTCCAATGTTGTCCATTCATTACTACAACTCAATCTAAAAGATGTGTTTATTTGTATAGCACTTTTCTAAAAACAGTTGAAAATAGTTCATCAGCTAATTGTTTCATATTTACTTGATGCAGATTTTCAAGTTGATGTTTGATATTTGTGTTAAATATTGTTTTTGTTTTCAGTTTGGCTCCCTGCTGGATGAAAACGCCGGCTCCAAGTTTGATAACCTGGGACTGAACGCCATGGCCAACAAGGACAAAGCAGGTAGGAAACACCTGGGTGAACCTTTCATGGCATATTTTATTTTAAAAGTTTTGTATAAATAAATTTTTTTTTAAAAAGTAGAATCTAAAGATGTGTCTACAACAGTGCTGGATTATGTTAGTAGAAGTCTGGAAGCTCTGGGTGTCATGTTAGAAGTAAAAGAAAAGATGAATCCAGAAGTCAACAGTAAGTTTTTTTTATTCAGTTTGCTGGATACCAGCCAGGTTAAAAACTTCTCCATGGAGAGAAAATCTGTCACATCAGCAACAGTCAGATTTACAGAAGCTCTACTTCTCCCTGCTCCAGTGCCTTTATGTCCATGTCAACTCACCAAAAACCCAAAACTTTTCCAAGTTCACATCATGGATTTTGTAAAAAAAAAAAAAGAAAAGAAAAGAAAAATCATGCATGAAACAACTTGAAGATGTTGCTAAATACTTTTAAAGTTTAAAATAGTTGTTGACAGTCATCAAACTAATAACATTTCACATGTCATTTCCAACAGTTCATATCTCCTCTGGCTTTTCGCTTTTTTACAACTAAACTTTAGAAGTTATTTGGTCTTGAATTTAAAGGTGCCACAGATTTAGTAAATTATTCCATCATTGTTTACAATGTTTTAAAATTAGCAATTTTTTGTAATTTTTTACTGGCTGTAATGTCACATTCAGTGGTTTTGTTTAACCATTAGATAATGACACTGTGTTGACTGAGTTTTCTGTCTGTCTGATACCCATTGAGCCTGTTTATCATTGGTTTCTGGAAATTTGCAAGTCACAGCTTGAAATGACTTTGTAGTATATAGGTGATGTTAAAGTGGTTGTTTTATCTATGGCACTCAATTTTGTTTTGCACGACCAAATAATACTATACATATACACAGAACCTAAAAAATGACATCCCATCATTAATTTGATTACTGTAACCATTCAGCAACAACTACTTAATTGAATACACATTGCCATGTTTCCTAAAGGTCTCTTGGATGTTTAGGACAAATTTTAATTCAATCTAGTGAAAATAATGATTGGCGAGGTTCAGAATTCATATAAGGAATCACTAAATGCAGAAATTAAGCTAAAAATAAAAAATTCTGGCTGTAGGATCTTGCAGTGTGCTATGAATGTAATAGTATTTATAAATTAGTAATAAAATAATTTTTTTTTTTTTTTTATAAATCCTTAACATGAACTAACTGAAATGGTACAGAATGAGCCTATCTTATTAAAAGGTCAAGAAGTCCCATAAAAAGACCAAAACCAACTAACAAGAGTGATATCTTCTTCTTCTTCTGTCCCTCAGAGCTCCACTGTAAAATAGTCCTTAAACTATTAAATTTATCGTTTCATTGGATTTGTTGACAGTAAGTAATTGTTTGTCCGTGCAGGTCTGAAGCAGCTGAAGTGGGAGGCCCAGCGTGACGACTGGATGCAAGACCGCGATGTCAAGACGCTACGCAAGAAGAAGACAATGTTCAAGAAGAAGATGTTCGGCCGAGCGAGGGCGGGAGGAGGGAAGACCTTCAGGAGTAAGAAGAGGAAGAAGTAGACCATCGGTGAACTTCAACTGACTGACGGCTTCAGTCCTGTTTGGCCGACCAGGCTTGGTGGTCCCCCTCTCGGATGCCGTAGACCCCCGCCCACTCGTTGGACTGGTAGTAAACTGGGAGGAAACACAGCAGGAACTGGTTTACAGATCAAGTCAGCTGATGGAAGAGACACAAACTGTTTCTGTGGTTAACGGGACAAAATACAATCTGAAGAGGAGCCGGATTTAGTTTTTTTGTAAAATGAAAGACATTTCATGGTTTCATGTTTCTGTCAGTACAATTTAATAACATAACAGATTTTTCTTTTTCTATTTTGACTCTGTACAGAGTTCATATTCATATCGCAACTGTGTTATATGAAAAACAGTAATTAAAGTTATTGATATTTTCTGATGCAGTTTGTTTAATTATGTAGACTGCAGACAAACAGTTCTGATTAATTAAACACGTTCAACGTTTTGTCTTGTCTCACTATGATAAATGTGTATAACGAACACCTTTGTGCTTTAACTATATACACAAAAGAAATTCACTTTATCATAGAAGAGGAAATAAACCAGCAAATATTCACATTTAAGAAGCTGCAGAAGTTCAGAGAATGCACTTTTTTCTTTTAAAGAATGTAAATTAAACTTAATGGTTGACAGCTAATCAATTAATCATTGCAGCTGGGAGGTTTTCTTTTTGAAGAACTCATTGGATGCATCATGAGTTCATTGCAGAAAGTCATAGCTCACAATCAGATCCTTTTAAAATAACACTGACCTCTGTATTCACTCACAATAGAGCAGCTACATGAAATAAATATGGCTCCTTTTCTAAGCAGGTTTAGTGACTAAATCAGGATCAAACATCAACACCCTGCGACACTACATTTAGTCAAAAACATCCACAGTGGAGGATAAATATCTTAATCTGCTCACCTTCTAACACTGATGGGAACCTTCTGTTCATGGTGTTCCTGAAGTCTGCAGGTGGAGGAAATTAAACATTATCTTTTTAGAGAATATAAAGTCACTCAACACAGGTTTAAGTGGTCTTCAGTTTGTGTCTGACAATAGTTGTTGTCAGTGTTTTACCTCGACTGTTGTTCATCATGTGAAAAAGACCGTACACCCCGAAGACGCCCGCCAGCTCCAGAGCGATCACTCCCTTCATCAGCTTCTTGGCCAGAGGCGCCAGAGGTTTTGGAGGCATCTGAGGACAGATCGACACACAGAAACAAAACTTTATTTCTGCCAACAGACACAGTCCTCCTATTCATTTCAGTAAGCTATGAAAACCAACTTAGAAAGACATAAACCTGGCTGTGAGAGATAATCACAGTTCACATCTTGTTTACTGTTGGTTTTACCACCTGTTTGGTCCACACTGAAATATATCAATGACTATGAGGCATTGCAATTTAAGTAAAACTGAGCCCTGCGGATTATTCAAAACTTTGAGTCTCTGGATGTTTCTTTATCCACTAGAGCAAAGAGTCAGAGAATAAATCGGTGCATGATTTTAAAAAGCATCCAAGAAATCCCATAAATCTTTTATTTAATCAATGGAGCTTAAATGATAAGTGGATTAATTGATTACTCAATTAACAGAAGGTTAACGGAATTTTAAGGATCACCTCAATTTTCTTACATTTAATAACAATGAACTAATTAATTGAGAAACAAACTTCTTATAGAGTGGGTTAATTTGTGCCAAGGGGCAAGTAGTGCCACCCCTGTTATCTAGAAAACCATATAAGTTGTTGGTCATGTGACCACATATTTTTGAAGAGGCAACCATTTCACTCATCCTGCAAAGAAAGGAGACACATGGCTTGAGAGGTGAGCACATTTAAGTTCAAAAAACATATTTTTTAACCTCCAAAGTTAAATTTCTATGATCAAGGTTTTTTGATTGTTGTGTCTAAACAATTATAGACAACTTTGAAAACAGTTCACACATGTTTTAGTAAGCTACACCATGAGTCTATACAGTTAACATGACAGCTGGGGGATGAATTTTTTTCAAAATGGTGGGCTTGGGCTGATTTGTGCCAGTGGCACAACTTATGCCAACTTATGATTATTAACAATATATTACTTTATTGTATTTTATTGTCATTGTACATTGTATTCTTACATTTGATCACTAAAACTATGTGACATTCTTAATTTTAGACCGAAATCCATCATGCAATGCAAATACAAATGGAAGACAGACAGGGTTCCAACTCATTTTGAGGTGCAAGAGGGGAAGACCATACGAATTTGTCTGGCTTTTATACAGCATTATGATTTGTGAGATTAAAATGATCTGTTTTACTTCAATTATCAATGGCATAATTTACCCCAGTGTATCCCATCTAAACCACTTTTTTTTCTAAAGCAATTTTTCTCAAACAGTTTAATTAAGAGCCAAAGTGATTGTTCCCAAGGATGCACAACATTGTAAACTATATGTACATATTTTAGTTGGAGGCATTACTGTAATCCCCTTGCTTTAAAGGCACTTTAAGTAAAAATTGGCACAAAGTACCCCACTCTCCCCTACCCAATTTAACTGTGGAGATTCCCATTAAGTTCTATTGACTTCCTTCAATAGAAATGTAGTTGTACTGCAATAATTCATATTGTGTAAGCCTTCAGCATTACTTGATGTATTTTGCTGATTTGACTTTTGATTTAAGATTATTTCATTGTGATTCTCTGCATGTCACAGCCTCCAACATAGACATAGTCTGCCTCACTGATAGAATTAGTCCTGGAATGTTTCAGCCATGATCTAACCTATGGAAAACAACTTGAAACTTAATCAAAGTTAAATTAAGAAAACTTAAGTACTTTATAAGTAGTAACACTATGACTATTATCATTAAAAGTACTAACGTTAATGCTCCCAACAAACTACTAAAAAGGAGCAGTATTTTACACTTTTATTCAACGGTCGTCCAAATAAATTATTTATCAAATTAATTTTCCTGCATTCAAAGCAACAGTGACTACAGTAACAGTGACTCTAATGACAGTCAATTCAACCACGAGGTAACTTGAAAAACACTGAATTAACACAACGTTTATCTATTCCTCATCATACAGACATGATGAACATGAGCTACAGGCTCGTGGCTAATTAGTTAGCAAACATTTTAAACCTTCCTGAGTCAACAGTGGCCCTCACGGTCTCGTCAGTCACTAAAATAACCTTACCTTCAGATTCGTGGCAAAGAAAACAACTCAAACAGTCTAATGAATAAATTTAAACGCTAAAAGTTGTTAAATAACGCCAAAGTTCCCCCTCTGCCCTTGTGTTATACCATCTGTGATGTACAAGAACAGCTATCAGACGCTACTTCCGGAGTACGGAAGCTCGGTTGGTACAAAAAAAAAAAAATCGACAACAGTAGTAGCGTGTTGTGCGCTTTCTCATACAGTCATACAGGCGGTCTCTGCCGTTGTTTAAAAAACCTGTTATCGCCTCTGCTCACTATTTCAACGACTGCTACTGCTATTAGTAATAATACTAAAACATCTTCATTTATTCACTTTTTTTTTTTTTTTTTTTTTTTTTAAATCAATCAATTTTTTATTTTAATGATCACTAAACCACTCCTTGTACCTTACGATTAAGAGAAAAATGTTTTACTTGACAAAAAAAGAACATTTACTTATCACAGCTGAAATAGTGTGGACAGGAAAGACAAAACAAACAAAACGATATAAACGAAAATGTTAGGCGATTAACACTTATTAAAGGGAACCAGAATGAATGAATGAATGAATCAATCAATCAATCAATCAATCAATCAAAATTGGGTACTGTATTAGGGATAACCAAAAAAAGCTGAGATAAAATAAATGAGTGTGTGGGTTCTAATCACTTTGCTGAAACAATGCCATTTATTGGGTTGTTACATGCCCAGGTAACACGGCTGTACCTGGGCATCATCATTAAATTGATTACATTTGTGTAATGTAAAGTTGAACAGATTTTTTTCATTACGCTTCAAACAATTAAAGATATAGTATGTGTATTCATAGCGAACACTGATGATAGCAAAATAAACAACACAAATGAAAAGAAGAAGAAGTGCTTTGCTTTTGACATTGTGGTTTGGGACCTTTCTGTTTTTTTTTTTAAACATCCTAAAGAAATGACAGACGGCTCCCCATGTCATTTTCAATCAGGTGCATTAACTCACACCTGCAAAAAGAACCACAGCCGCCCTTCACTTGTGCCCACACTGCTCTGAGATTCCATTCGGCTGTAGTTTCAGCAGCTCACCAGCAGGTGTCAACGTGGTCACAATGAGCCGCAGCTCTCAGAGGTTTTAAATGAGAGGAAAGTTCATCTAAACCTGAGAAATGTACCTGCAAGAACTGGACGAAAAGATGCAGATTCACCTGAGCAAAGTGTGCAGGTTAATGAACACAGTGAGGGCGGTTATTGTTCAGTGCAAATCACACACAGGAAGCCAAATCAAGTCATTAGAATAACTCATGAAACATGCAAAGAAAATGCTAAATAATAGGCAGACCCCTCTGTTTTGGGGTATTTTTCTGAGGGAAAACAAATAAATTGTGGGTTTTTGTAAAATATTTTTTTTCACGCAGAGTCAGTATTCTCTCAGGTGAGTGATCACCTGCTGCAGGTTAGATTATGCAGCATGTGGAGAGTCTCACAGGCGCTTCTCTCTCAGGACTCCCAGCAGCTGCACATGCTAAACTATGACAATATTTGGTCGCCTGAGTCACAAACACATCAGATTACTGCAGCAGGTTCAATCTTGCTGGAGCGAGGGAAGAAAGTGAAATCTCTAATGTTTCGGACACATGTCATTCATAGAAAATATAACAGCTGTTGGATTATTGTCTGTTAGTTTTGAATGTTAGACGTTACTACATTACCCATGAGTCTCAGCAGCCAAGAAAAAAAGGCAAGGTAAACTATGGCCATTTTACATTTTAGTCCATGTAGTTAACAGGACCCAAAGTTCACACGTGAGTAAAAGTAAAGATGTCACATTAAACATTACTTTGGTAGTAGTGAAATTCACTCATACAAATCATACTTGTGCTGATACTTAAAGTATCTAATGTTAGATGTAGTTAGGTATCAAGTAAAAGTAATTCCTGCATATATTGTCATGTCTGTATATACTCTATACATTGGGTGGACTGATTATCAGATTTAATACTGAGCATTTTCCTGATGTCAGATTCAGTGTTTTTAAAAATCTGATTGCTGATCAAATAAATTACTTGGCTTGATTTGGCTCTGATGCGACATGTAATCTGCAAAGTAACAAGTAACTAAAGTTATCAAATGAATTTAGTTGAGTAAAAGTAAATCTTTGCCTACTGCAGCCATCAGACTGTCTAACTCAAGCTCTGAACTATCACTTTCCTTTCCCCTTTTTTGTAAAATCTTGTGTTTTTTGTTGTTAATATCTTTCTATTTATTTTCTATTTAACTTTATGAGTACATGTCCGATTCTTTTCCTGTACCTGTTGCATCTCAAGCTGTTGTAACAAGTGAATTTCCCCATTGTGGGATAAATAAAGTCCAAATGTAGTGAATTAGAAATATAAAATAGTTTTTATCCTAGTGCAACAATAATCAAGTCGATTCATCGAATACATAACCTTTCTCGAGCAAAAATGCCAACAAAACTGATGATTTCAGGTTCTGGGTCTGTAGATTATGATGAGAGTTTTAACGGCTAATCAAGATAAATCATCACCATTAATGAAATGTCTCTATAACAGTCATGTTGCCTTCAGCTGCAGCAGGATTAATAAACACCACCTCATGCAAACATCAGGCGTCAGCAATCACCATCGATAGAAGATAAAAGTGAGATCAATGAGAATGGAAGTGGAAAGTAACTGAATACAATTAATCAATTACTTCAAGATAACTATACTTTTACTTATGTTTTTCCATTTTATGCAGCTTTGTAATTCTGCTCCACTACAGAGGCAGAATTGTGACTGTTTGCCTCTGAGATGTAATGGTAAACAACAGTTTACACTTGAGTACAGTACTCAAGTAAATGTACTCAGTTACATGCACCACTGCTCAGAACCAGCACAGTTGCTTGTGATTCAGTTACATACAGATAACTAGTGGAGGGTCCAGGTTCCCTCTCCTGCATCACTGCTCCAGGAAAAGTTCAGATTTTGTTTATTTTTTAGAAAATGTTGTAACTTTTACTGTTTATTGCTTATTTCAAAAGAAAGAGTCTTAACTTTTGTTGCTTCAGCAGATTTTCGCAGCAGCGGATGACCTCAGACCGAAGAATTTCAGCCCCCTCTCTCCCGCCCGACAGTCTCGGTCTCTCTCTGGACACAAAAGGTGAAAATATTTGGGTTGTTTGACGTCCACACAGGGAGGACAGGTCTGTGTGTGCAGAGAGCATGGTGGTCCAGCGTCTCTTGTGTCTTCACCTCGGCTGTGTGTACCGTCCGTCCGCTCGTCTTTTCAGATTCATCACCAGGTAAATACACTTGGTTCAACCGCAAACAGTAAAACCTGCAGAAGAAGGGGAGGAGGAGGAGGAGGATCCCAGACAGTCTCGGTCCAGAACAGAGCATTGTACAACATGAGACCCAAACTGTGGGACGTTTTCACGAGTTTATCTAAAACAACACAAAGATCAATTTCTACGAGTATAAAACAGACAAGAAGGCACTGCAGCAGGAGTCATGGGAGAGTTTGAGAGTCATTTTAGGAAAAAGCAGTGAAGACAACAGCGGAGAGTTAAAGGAAAGTAGATTCACCAAAAAGGTCAATTTCATCCGCAAAATAAAGGACAAAAAAACTCAAAAACAGCTTCTAAATGGACCGCTGGGTGAGATTGTTTTGAACTTTGAAGTTCTAAAAGATAAGAATTTTATCAAATCAAATCCTGTTCAACGTATTTGCAGTCTGTGATCAATTCTAGTTTGAACTGTTAGTGACAGAAGAAGCACTCAGAGCTCTCACTTTGATAAAATAAGTGGATCCACAGCGTAGAAATACTTCACTGAGTTATAATCATAAATACAGGCTATTTACTAAATGTATTATAATCATTCAATTATGTAATGTAACTAAGTACATTTACTCAAGTACTGCATTGACATACAGTTTTGAAGTGATTGTCCTTTACTTTTTCCATTTTCCAATGTAGTAAAAAATGCCCTCAGGTCTTACAAAGTAAAGATATCATGTTGAAGTACTTTGGTAAACGTGCTTGAGTGAAAGTATCTGATATCAGTCATACTTATTATTAAAAGTATTATAAGTTCATGTAAATTGCACAGGCATGTCTGTCAAACAATTATCAGCCTGGCTGATGATCAATATCAGAGTTCAGTTCCTTTTTCAAATTAATCTTATAATGTGTCGCTTTGGCCCTGATGCGAAGTAACTAGTAACTGAGGTCAGTAACTAAGATTATCGAGTGAAAAGTACATTATATTTGCCTCCAGAATGTAGCTGAATGGAGGCATGTAGTACCAGAAAATGGAACTACTCAAACTTAAGTACAGCATTTGAGTAAAACCACATTTACAAATCCTACTTGACTTGAAACAGAGTACTTTTAGTGTGATCAGAGTACTTTCACTTTTGATACCCTGAGTACATTTTCTTGATCATACTTAACCTGTCACAGGGTACTTTTACAATTTGGTATGAGTACTTTTACTTTCAATATCAATTTTCCCTGATCGTACTTAACTTAAACAGAGTATTTATACAGTAGGCTATGAGTACTTTTCATTTAATACTTTAAGTACATTTTCCTGATCATACCTCATGTGTAACAGAGTATTTTTAGTGTGATATGAGTACTCCTACTTAGGTAACCCACACCTCCCTCCTGCTCGTGCCGAGGTGTTGACTGAATATTTAATTCGCGAGCTCGAGGAGGGCTGGGGGAGCGATCTGATTGGACGCTGGCTCCGGCAGCAGCTCGAGCGCAGGTGCCAGCGGCTCAGTGAGCAGAGTCGGTCCCGGTCAGTCGGTCACAGCCGCCGCTGCAGGTGCGAGTCAGTCCCGGGTCTCAGCAGCCAAGGATCCAGCGGCCGGTACCTGGAGGACAGGTGCGCTCCATGCGCGTTTTCCCGCCTCGTGCGAAGCTGTTTGGATGAGCGCGTGCTGGAGCGTGCACGATGCTGAGCGCCGTTAAAATGGAGGGACACGAACATCCGGACTGGAGCGGGAGCGCCTACTACGGAGAGACCGAGGTCCGTGCACCCTACACCGGCAGGGATCTGACCCGATCACCGTCACATTAGTCCGGAGGGAATGTTATAACTTGCTGACCGCAGGCTGAGAATGGATCTATCAGAAGAGGCAGATAAACATCTGAACTTACATTATTATATACAAGTCAGAGTAACATAGGCCAGGTTTGTTTAACAAGCCTCCGCGTTTTAATCTAAAGTCACAAATAGACTTCACAGAACATTTTAATCTGTGTTTTGCGGTTAAAATATAGTTTATCTGTTATTGGTTTAGCTAATGTTTATATATTTTTTGAATTATTTTATTACCATTAACCTTGAATTCCCGCAGTGCACTCAAATCAGAGATAAGAGGGAACTAATTTTGGAGCAAAAAGAGTAATGAATGTTTTAAAAACGTCTTGAATCAACTCCAACCTGTTCATTTGATAATGAAAGTTCATTATTATTATCATTATTTCTATTATTATTCAAATCCGGACCTATATGTTATTTAAGAGTCTTTAATTGTTCTCGAGATAATTCTTCCAATTTCCAGTGCAGGCGGACATTTAATCATGCCACTGAGACGCTGTTTGCTCTTGAAACAAGTGACTTCACCTTCTCTTTACCTATTATGTTTTGGGGTTTTTTTTGTTTTGTTTTTTAAAAAAAAGGATTATTTGACTTTTGGTTACAGTAATGTAGTTATTGCCACACAATGACTCCTGCCATAAAATGTACTGCATCATCATGACGAGCAAAGAAAAGAACATCAGAGCATCATAATCAGTGTTGAGGAAGATGTTAGATCATCATTTATTCAGGCCTATTTTGATATTATTAATATTAATTAGAATAAAAGACAAAAAATAATTAACCAAATAACGGTGTGGTAACTCTTGGGCAGATTGCAGTATTTCAAATGCAATGCTTTTCTTATCTTTTGTTGTCTCTTTTTTGCCCCTTAAGAATTAAACAGTATTTCCTTTCATATTCATAAGTAAGGAGAAAGGTCGGTAATATCCTAATAATTTAAAGAAAGATTACTGGAAAGAGAAAAAAAAGGTAATTTTACAGTGAAACGTTCTGAGTTTGTTAGAAATGCTCAGTCTAAATAAAATAAAATAAAACTGCAGAAAATATGGTGGGGGCTATACAGTAACACTATTCACTCTACCTAATTGAATATATTACAGGTTAAATATCTCAGGTTGATTGTTAAGATCATTCATGGAGTTTACGACACAAGGCAACCTTTAATACTCAACTATATAGAATATGGCTGACACTGATCAGCCTGCATGTTTGGCTATGATGATAAGGCTGGTCCTTTGAAAATGGAAAAAAAAGTCAACCAAAAATAATTTGAAACCCAGTAAATGTATTAATTAGAGCAACATAATGTTTAAGGAGCCACAGAATTTTAAGTCAGTTGTTGGTATGCTGTATTACAATTAGGCCTTTAGGCTACAGTAGAAAGAAAAACAAATCCATCTGTCAGTCAATTGTTTTGATAACCTAATGATTTAATAGTTGATATGATGATATAGATGATTTAAGTCATTTCTAAACTAGTATATCAAACATTTCCTCCTCTCAGACGGGAGGATGTGCTGCGTTTTATTGTCTCATGTGATATCTTTGTGATTTGGACGAAACAATTGATCAAGTAATCCGAAAAATAACCAGCAGATCCATAATGAAAATAATCAATAGGCTAAGCTACTTGCGTCTATGATTTAAAATCGTATTTTTAAGTTGGTTAAAAAGAAAATTTCGTTTAATTTTCGGATGCTTGCTCTTGTGTGCAGCCTACTGTTGGTTTGCTTGATCACAGCTAGGTTTATTGATATAATTGTGATTTTAATTTAATCATATAATTAATTTCGTATCAATTACCCCTGTATAAAATAGTGTATAGATATACATATATGTGTATAAACAATGGGCATTAACAGATGTGTGAACTTATGTTGTTTCTGTGTCGCAGTGTTATTCTGCAGCAGGAAACATGACTTCCGGTCTCTCCATGAACTCTATGAACAGCTACATGAGCGCGCCTGGCATGACCGGCACCGGACACATGAACGCGCACTACGTGAACCCTGTCGGGGTCAACCACTCGTCGATGCCCGCCGGGGTGTCTCAGAGCCCGGGGGCCGGGATAACGGGCCTGGGCGCCGCGCTGCCGCCGAACATGAGCTCCATCAGCCCGCCGCCGTACGGCAGCATGCCGGTGATGAGCCCGGTGTACGGCCCGGCCTGCGGCGGCCTCCGAGCCAGAGAACCCAAACCGTACCGGAGGAGCTACACGCACGCCAAGCCGCCGTACTCGTACATCTCCCTGATCACCATGGCCATCCAGCAGTCCGGCAGCAAGATGTTGACCCTGAACGAGATCTACCAGTGGATCATGGACCTGTTCCCGTTCTACCGGCAGAACCAGCAGCGCTGGCAGAACTCCATCCGACACTCTCTCTCCTTCAACGACTGTTTCATCAAGGTGCCCCGCTTACCGGACAAACCGGGGAAGGGCTCCTTCTGGGCCCTGCACCCGGACTCTGGGAACATGTTCGAGAACGGCTGCTACCTCCGGCGGCAGAAGCGCTTCAAGTGCGGGAAGCATCCCGGGGCAGGTGAGAAGGAGGCGGCGGGGAAGCCGGGCTCCGAGGGGGGCTCGGTGAGCACCAGCAGCGGCAGCGGGCCCGACTCCCCGCCCCCCTCCTCCTCCTCCCCCCCTCCACCGGCCTCAGAGGTGAAGACGGCCGGGCTCGACCTTAAGCCCCCCAGCCCCATGCGCGTGCCTTCCCCCCTCGCGCATGCGCACACGCAGCACCTGTTCACCCACCACCATCACCACCAGCACCACCCGCTGCTGCTGCACGAGGCCGCGCACCTGAAGCCGGACCACTACCCCGCCCACCCCCACCACTACTCCTTCAACCACCCGTTCTCCATCAACAACCTCATGTCCGAGCCGCAGCACCACAGACTGGAGCCGTACGGAGGCTACGGCTGCCCGGTGTCCGGGGCGCTGGTGGCCGCCAAAACCGGCCTGGATCCGGCGCACACCGACACCAGCTACTACCGCGGCGTGTACACCCACAGGCCCATCATGAACTCCACCTGAAAGGACTTTATAATGTAAAAAAACAACAAAAAAACAAAACAAAACAAAAAACATTTATAAGAGGCTCTTAAAGTGTTTTTGTTGAAGGCCTGAAGGATTTAAAAATGTTTTTTCCACGATTCTACATTTGTCATTTGTGTGTTTGTACATGTGCAACAGATAAAAGTCTTTATATGAAAACCTCTTTTTTGTTTTATTTATTTCTCCTGAGCCTGAACTCATGTGCTCTTCATCTAAAATAAGATACTGCATATTTGTTTGAATGCAACAGACCAAAACCACATTAATAACACACAGACACACGCATGTAGGCCTACTTAAAGGAGCACTATGTAGTTTTGGGAACTATGAATCTTAATATTCACAGTATTAATGAGGTAATAATACGAATGCAGAAATATTATTTTTTTTCCACAAGTGATTCCACAAGCTGTTCTCAGATGAAAATAAGGTTTTAAGATAGACAGGTGGCAGGGTCCGCCACATATAAACAAAATAAAACAGCATGAAACAGAGCTGTCCTTGAAGGTAAGCGTTAAAGAAAAATCAGTCAGTGAAGATCTTTATCGTCTGAATAATATTTCTTCCTCAAAATGAGTGTTAACAGTTATTTTCTGGCATTAAATGTATACTTTATATTATAACCATTATAAATAATGGTCAATTTATTGACAATTCAAGTTTAGTTATAAGTTAGACAATGATGATGAGGCAAACTGTGATTCAGTGACAGGTACAATGAAAACAAGACAAGAAACAAGATAGGATATTAATAATACTGTATAGTTCATCTATAGACATTAAATCATTTTCTAAACCTTTACAGTTGTTTCATGAATGGTTTATAATGAATTTCATTGTTTGGTAATGTTAAAACATTAATCTTATATATATCATTAATTATATTACATATATCAAATGTATTTTAGTATCAAAATGCAAGTCAAGTTAATTATACATGATATATCTACATGTATGTATAGAAAGGCTTAAATGATTATCGGATCTGATTTTCAGTGTTTTTCCGATTTTTGGGATCAGTGCTTTTTAAAAAAAATCTAAAATAAAAAAAGTTAATTTAAAGAATGCTCTACTTTGGCTCTAATGCAGCATGTAGTCTGTGAAGAACTAAAGTCGTCCAATAAATGTGGTTGAGTAATAGGAAATGTACACTACATCGCTGACATTTTCAGACTGACACTTCACTACATTCTTTAGGGAAATATTCTAGAAAAAAAAAAAATCAGATCTATAACCAACAGTCAGAAAAATGCAGAATATCAGTCGACCTGCAGTGTCAAGTAGCACTTTCGACACATTTGATGCCAACATTGCTTTTGATACTTAAATTTTAGCGATATCTGGAATTTGTGATTGTTGATTCAAATGAATTAATCTTAAAACACTCTGCTTTGGCTCTGATGCAGAAAGTAATCAGCAAAGTACATATCAAATAAATGTAGTGGAGTAAGAAGGACAACATTTGCCTCCAAAATGTAGTGAAGTGAGATAAATAAAGTTCCATCACTGGTGAAATCTTAAGCTCCACACACTGTAGCTATACGTTAATAAGAGGCAGAGTCTCTCTTTAAAGTTCATCATTAGCACTAAATGGATTAATTATCAGCTGCGGGTCACAGAGAGACTCATGAATCAGCAGATAAGGACCAGAACAATGACACAGTGACAAGGTGAACTGTTCTCCTATCACAGCACATTAACATCAGACAGACGAGATGTTTAGCAGCAGATAACAGCTCACGGCTCACAGATGAGGGAGGATGGGAGGATATCTATCAGCACCGTGTTAAGTAGTTTAAGTGTCAGAGGTATTAGGAAAACATCTAGTGTTTGATGTGACACAAAAAGGACACTTTTTCACTCGAAACTTAGATGGCGATCACAGTGAAGATACCTGCTGTTGTTATCGTGAGCATGCTGACATTAGCATTCAGCTCAAGCTCAGCCTCACAGAGCAGACACTCTTTTATTTACTATTCAAATAGATTAATAAATAAATACTCTTGACGCAAGAACTGACCGAAAAAAAATTAATATGTCGGGGACATTCAATATATCGAATATGTAAAGTTAACCAGGACAGGGGAAGTAACAAAAAAATCACAAAAACCCCAAATATGTTAATTATTTTTAAAATCTTTTTACATTTGATGCATTTGAACTGACTGATTCCACTGAAAGAAACATCATGATAAATAAGACGTGTTTCCCCCAAAATAATAAGACGTGTTTCCCCCAAATCTCTTAAAATGTTTCGACTACAAATTTAAAATAACTTCAGATGGTAAGAGCCATTTTTCTTTTTTTAATATATTTCCTATTTTTCAGACTGTTTAGACAGACCAATAGTTGGTGAAATCTCATTTAATCAGCTTTGAAAAAAAAAGAAAAAAAAAAAGAAGGTTAGTATCAAATATAAACTGCATGCTTCAGTGATGATCAATCCATCCATAACCAAAGAGCCAATCCACATTAACTGACTGATGTTTATCTCTCACATACAGACAAACAGACTGTTATTGTATTAGAGATTTAGACACTGGTCTGGCCTAACTGAAGTCAAATTATTACCATGTATTAAAGGGTGGAATAGGCCTGTGATAAATTAATAACATGTCCACTTACGACAGCTTTGTTTCAGCCGCTCATTACTTTGATTTATGATTATACTGTTATTTAAATGTACTTGTTCGGAGTCCTTTCAGATAAAAGAATGTACCAAATTAATTTAATGTAATATCATAGCTCACAAACATCAAGTAAGGGCTTCCATGTTCATAGTGTCAACACATTTTCCCCCACAGACAGTTGCTGCAACAACTAAGTATAGAACCCCAAACAAGCTGAAATGTTCGTATCATCTTAGTCATCCAGTAAAATGCTGCTTACAAATAAATATGTCAGGAATAATATAATGATAAGAAAATATGATATATGGTTGTATAATATTTACATGCTGAAGCTATTCTGTGGCCTATACAGTTTATTTTCATTTTTTTTTTTTTTTTTTGTTTTTTTTGCTAATAGCTCTCAGAAATATTTTAATACAGGATATTTATGTATATTTAGATATATATTTTTTACAGTGTATTGCTACTTTTGCACAAGTAAAACACTAGGACAGTTCCTCCTCCTCTGGACACTAGTGGTTTAGTGTTATGTGTATCCTTTACAGTTTGAATGCTATATGCAATTTAAAAAAAAGTGCATGTTAATGATTAAACTCGAGCATACTGCAACAGAATACTTCTAAAACAAGCACATTAGTGCAATATAATCAAAAGTAAATAACCCAACAACACTAACACTGGGTCAGAACAATGCAGTGGTACAGGGCAAATGTAGATAATGGACCTCTGTGAGGAAATTTAGGGAGCCTGTAATATTCTTGGGAATAGTTTTTAACACTACTACCAGACCAATCACTAACTATTATAATTCTGGCTAATAATCGACTTCATAACTGAATTTTCTTCATAATGTCCTGTCATGGTCTGGTTCCTTAGATCACAGTTCACTAAATCCCGCAGTCTCGTCGGGAACAAAAGCAGCTTCAAACTGACTTATTTACAGAATTAAGTTGGTTTCCTTTCTTGTGAATAAGAAATTGCATTGCGACTCCCTTGTCTGTAAATTTAAATGTGCCTCAGTGTGAGCGGTGGCGATCAAAATCTTGCCTGTCATCACGACACAATAGTTTAAAGAAGAGTTAGATCGCTGCAGGAATTGAAGTTGACCTGAACGGTTCGGGTGCGTTCCTAAGAACACCACTCCTCCCCGCTGCTCAGTCGGACTCGCTCATAAAACATCCAGTCTTTACTGCTGAGAGACACTCTGTGTGTTGGCGGTGAAGCAGTTTTTTCATGAGACTGAAGAGTTTTAACGTCTACAGACACGTCAGGTTGTTCATTAACTTTACACACAAGAGATCAATGCGGGACGGTCAAACAAGCCTCTACACCAGCTCATGTTGAATATCAAACACTTCAAACTCTGAGGGTGGAGCGCTCGCAGGAAAACCTCGCTAACAGCCAGTCAGATGTTGTTCGTTACGACCAACGTATTTAGCTGAACATGGTGATGTAAGAATGCAGGATCAAAAACAGAAAAGTTCTTTTGACGTGTTTTCTCATTGTGCTGTTTTTGCATACATAAATACCTCCAACATCTCTGAGCATGACTCTTGTTGCCTCCAACTGTCACATGTGAGTCTGTGTTTCTGACGGGAGTTTTTGTGTTGAAAGTGGTTTAAAGCCACAATGGGCCTGTTGTAAGTCAACAAAGCTTAAAGCTTGTTTATTCCCCTTTCAAACAAGACTAAGAGTCTAAAGCTATGCTCAAAGCTCTGTGAGGCTGAGCTAAATGCTAATGCTAGCCTGACAACATGCTCATATTGACAAATGCTAACGTGCTTATGATTAGCCAGTACAATGTAAATGGACCTGTTGTTGTTCCTGTTGTAATTGTACTTGTTCTTATTCTTGTTCTTCTTTTTTTTTGCTCATTGTTGACGTTCTTGTTGTTTTTCTCATTGTTTTTCTTTTCTTTTCCTGCTGTTGTTCTCGTTGTTGTTGTTGTTCTCCTTGTTGTTCCTGTTGTTTTCCGTTGTTGTTCCTATTGTTGTTGTTCCCACTGTTGTTGTTCTTGCTGTTGTTCTTCTCATTGTTCTTCTCGTTCTTCTCCTCACCGATGTTGTTCTTGTTTATGTTCTCGTTGTTGTTCTTCTCAGCGTTCTTCTCCTCATTGATGTTGTTCTTGTTTTCGTTCTTGTTGTTCTTCTTCTCATTACTGTTCCTCTAATTGTTCTTGTGGTTCTCGCCGTTCACCACAGGCGAGGGTGGGACGAGGGGTTTTCAGTTGGATCTAATCTGCAACCTCACCACTAGATGAGTAAATAAAATTAAATACAAATGGGCCTAAATAGAATTGGACCTTTAACCATACTCAGCATCTTAGTTTAGCAAGTTAGCGTGCTAACTATAGCCTGACTGATATTGAATTTTTGAGAGTGAATTTTTAGGAGCTCAAAAAGTCTGATACCGACTGCAGTTGGAGTAACACCCGTGGACATTTTAAGGACACCTGGGGATATTTCCAGCTGTTCATGTTTCAATTAAACTTTATGTTTCTTAAGGAAACCAGCAGACATTTACAGCCCTTATTGTAGCATCGAAAACCAACATTTTTTCCACCGGAAATCAGATCTGCTTTATCTCTGATTGTTTTCCTAACCCTGACCAAGTGGTTTTTGTGCCTAAATCTAACCAGACTATAACCCCTGTGACAATAGAAAATTGACAATTCAACCTAAACAAACCAAAAGTGCAACAGAAAGAAATGCTCAGTTTTATCTTATCTGTGGTTTTGCAGGATGATTTATTGGACTGCTCCGTGTGGACCAAAGGGACCATAAAGCCATCCATTAGATATCTGCCAACAATTTGAACATTTCACTTGGTGTAAACATCATGTAGCGTTAATTAAGAGCGGGGACATGATGATTAAATATACACAGTATATATGTGTTGTCTGAGAGACAAATGTAAGTCACGGGGACATCTGAAGGGAAAATGAAGGGCAAAAACAAAAGGCACAGATCTGCGTTGAGGTGTGAGGAGGTTCTCTGGACTCGCTGAGCGTCTCTGTTTGCTCAAGAAAGCAATCAGCCTGTTATGAATAATAATGACCTCTCTCTGACCAAGAATAATGGGAAGGCTGCATGCCGAGCAGCTCGAGGTCAGAGCTTAGCCAGCGGTGCTGTGTTTGGACAAGGAGCTTTTACCACACATACACACACACATGCATACATATGAGGGATGTCCTAACTCGAGCTTTGCATACACCCTCCAAGAAATAAAAGGGGCCTTTTAACATTTAACTCAAACAGTAGTCTGACAAATATGTGTTTAAATGCGTGCCAATATTGCCAAACATGAGACTGATTACCAAAAATTGGCTTGTGTCGTATGAATTTTCCTCACCGCTGCTCTTAATACATGTATTACCACAACCATAATTTTCTCTAATCTCTACTCTTGACACCATGTTGTGATTTTAATATCCAGAACTTTCCTTGATTTTGCGGAGGCTCAGAAAAATCACATCTTTTGTCTCTGAAAACACCAGCCTTTCCACCTCTGCCATGTTTAGACAGCGAGGCTGTAATTTCTGCGCATCACATCGGCTCCAGCTGAAATATCTCAGCGAGTGACCAAGAAATTGTCCTCACGGATGAATCAGACTGACTTTGGTGAGTTCAGGTTGTACCAGAGTACTGTACCTTTAAATATAGACTCAGCCTGACTTAAGAGTGTTACACACCATGCTTAATGTTTTCCTTAACTGTACTATCTTTATTCATGTTAATATGCTTAGAACAAGGTGATCAAATAAAATCATTGGGGCTCGCTGTGTGGTCAACATCCCTTCATCAGATGTCAGCACCAGGATCATTTTCGGTGTGAATTCACCAGATTACTCATGCTGAACACGCCGCCATTAGCATGCTAACAAGCTTACGCCCGCTCAATGCTGCATTACATACTGATGTCACCATGCTAACAGGATAAACTGTTGACATGCTAACAGGCACAATTTCAGCTCAAAACGGCAGCCGAGTGCGACAAATGACATTTTTTTGATTGTAATGATGATAGACAATTCAAGCTGTGCTGGCTTCACAAAACAAAGTATACAAATAAGTCCACATATTACTATATGTAGACCAACTGCACTGCTTATCGCTTCGATAAATGCACTACATCTCCCTTAGTCTGCAGTGAAATGCATGCAATCACTTCACGGCTCGCAATGCTTCTCCATAAAAGCAGCAGCTGACATGGGCTACACTGGGCTAGCATCAAAATGCTTTAACGCACAAAACATAACAAAGACGTAAGAAGGGTGGGATCATGAAAGTTGTTGCCTTCATTGTTAAACAACCAACATTGCGGATGTAAATCTATCTATTGCACTCAGGCAGAAACGTTCACAGATGATGTTATGTTTCACTTCATTCATGTGACGTCATTTGCTTTTGACTCTCTCCTGAAAGTGACAGCGACATGAGATCAAAATGCAACCTACCCTTACCTTGAATAACATTACAGATCTCTCTAGTTCCTGGAAAAATTTGGGATAATATAGGTACATAACTCAACAAAATATAGAACAATGGTCTAGTTGTTTTTTTTGCAGTTTTAATGCAGAAATTGAACATATTGTATTGTATCTTTAACTCCAACACTAATAAAAGAGCCCATAAATTGATCCCAGTCTTATAGTGTGAGCCTAGAATTGCCACAGAAAAGGAATTGAAATTTTGAACGAGTCAAAGTCAAACTATTCAGGTTTCAAAACTATTATTGCAGCTGTTTAATGAGACAAGAAACTCTTTGACTTTGTTTGTTATGCATAAAGTTGAATTAAAAGCATCCTGGTGGCAAAAAATGTAAATTTTAATACTGTAAAACTAATACTGTCAATATCTGTGACAACTTTGTTTCTTTTAACCTTTTGAGTGTTATTATTGCGGTGGAAATTCTATGACATTTGTCTGCATTAAAAAACTACCTTCTAACTTCAGTTTTTAAACATCACCACTGTGCTGGGTTTGGTTCTCTGGTGGATGCCATAACTAATAAAGTTGTGCAACTTTATGTTTCTTTTATCAGTGTTTCACCCTCAGTCTACAACACTTTTCTGAGTCTGTGCTGCTGTTATTCTCTCTGCCTCCCTGTCCTCCTCAGACCCCTGGCTGCTCTGCAGAGCTCGGCCGAGCCTCTCCTGCTGCCATCAGAGTATGTGTACACTGAGTAAACCTCCACATGCTGATGAACGTCTTCCTCATATTTGCGCTTGGCTTTATCAGGCCCTCGATTGGTTTCCGGAGCAAACTCGCCAGAGAGAGAGAGAGAAAAACACTGCTGACGGGGTGAAACCCAGCAGACGCTTCTCACCTAAAAAGGGCAGGGAGTGTTTTTATTTGGTTTATTTAAGGATGTCAGAGGGACGTGACGGGATGGTGCTGGAGGTCAAGGTGAGGTCATGTGAGCTGGACAGCAATCAGATACAGCAAGATCCAGGAAAACTGAGTCAGGGACACAGCCACCATCTTAACTGAATCCTATTTTTTTGTGTTTTTAGCTGCAGTTCTGGGAAAGTTACTCAACAGTGTCAAAAACAAACACCTTCTGAGAATTGCTGGGATGGGAGTGAGTAGTATTAATTGGCATTATTAGGATTATTTATGTAACATTTGAATTAACAGTCCTTTGCCTGTCATCAGTATTGAAGTCACAGACAGTATCATATAAATCTACAGGAAGAACAACGGACAGGATAAAGACAAAGAGCTCCCAGGATTGATCATGTACTCCGATTATTCCAAAAATCTGACCAAGACCAATAACAACCATGGGCTACCGTAGAAATCATCCTCAAACTGTGGATGTTAGCAAACATTATCATTCTAACATGTTAAATTCTAACAATGAAATATAGTCAGCATACCTGCTATACAACAGTATGTTAGCAGCAGCGTCTCTATTTTCCCAAGGTCCTATGTTCCGACGGTTTTGATCCTAAGTTCCAAAGATCCAATGTTACCCAGGTCCTAATTTTGTAGTGTTGTTAGTTCCTAGGGTCATATGTTCCAAGGGTCCTAGGCTTAAAAGGCTAAAGATCCCAGCCTCCTATGTTTCCAAGGTCTTATTTTCCAAGGTCCTATGTTCCCAAGGTCTTGAGTTCCCAAACTTCAAAGTTCCCAAGGTCTTATGTTCTTAGCGTTCTATGATCCTATTTTCCCGAGGTACTTAGGTCCCAAGGTCTTAAGTTCCCTGGGTTGTATATTCATAGGATCCTGAGTCCTTGTGTTCCAAGGGTCCTAAGTTCTTAAGGTCCTAAGTTCCAATGATCCTTTATTCCCAAATGCTATTTTCCTCCAAGTACTATGTTCCCCCTGTCCAATATTCTGTTAAAAACACATTAATTCTCCTATTGTGTTCAACTCAAAACCCTAACTTAACCCTGGGGACAAAGAACCTAGGGAACATAGAACACTAGGAACATAAGCGCATTTGTCTTGTTCCCATTATGTGCCTTACACATCTGCGAAATACAGAACCCCGGGAACAAAGGGATGACTCCTGCTGACATTAGCCTTCAGCTGAAAGCGCTGCACACAGAGCTGCTAGTGCGGCTGCAGTTTTCGTATTTGTTTATTTATAGTGTCTCATCACTTCCTGATGTGTCTCCCATTAATCATACTTTCATATTATACAGTTGGAAGAAAACATGTTGGGAGTATTCTATGTATTGATTAATCAGTCAAGATAAATGAGTCAGGGACACTGCCACATGTCGACGTTTAACCAAAACCATAATCTTTCCTTAACGTAAACCTTTGGAGTCTGACGTTAGATTCAGGATGCAAAACCAGGTCTCGGTTATAAAAGCAATCCACCCCAAACTCCCCCAAACTGAAGCGCTTCCCTCTCTTATCCTGTGAAAATGATCCAGGAAGAAATTTCCCAACAAACTGTCTCAATTGAAATGTGATATCAGCCTTCAAAGCCCACCATCGGTTAAACCCTGCAGTCTCCAGGAAATGTCCTTGTTGTTGTGGGTTGGTGTGTGTCAGAGTGTGTCCTCCCTGACTTGCAGCCACCTGTGTTTGCTCAGCAGCTTTCCCTCGGCCGGGCAGAGTGAGTGGCAGCAGCCAGATAACCCAAGGCTGCGTCCGTCTGCAGAGGCAGCAGCAGGTTTTTTAATACAGTTAATCATCATCTCTGCTCCGCTTTGTTCAGCGGCTCAGCGTGGACGCCGAGGATCTGCGGTGTTTTGTGTTGGCTTCAGGAGAGACACGAGGCCATGAGTCAAACACCAGAGGCTTTCATGTTGACTGTGATTTGATGCATTGTAGGATTTGAATACAACTCTAGTAAACCCTTGAAAAACTGCTGAGCAACTTAAAATTATGACAATGATGAAAAATGTAATTTTAACATCATTTTTTTTTTTTTTTTTAAATAGCAGCTGGGCAGAGTTTATCTGCTGAAGTTTATTCAGCATTTCATACACAAGTACTTCCCTACTCAATCCCAAAATGTCGGCATTGTACTTTACTACATTATAATTCTACGTTTCGTATGTCTCATACAGAGATTTGTACAATGTGGCATTACTCTTGGATAATGTAATATATGAGCTGAATTTCATGTCAGGCGGAGGATGGAATAGTGATGTTACAGCAGCAAAAGATTGCTGTTTGAGACAGTGTTTCAAAATTTGTACTCATGAAACTATTGGCCAGAACATTTTCCTGTCATGTTTGTGGTGACAGAACCGAGTACTTTAAGCCAAACACAATCTTTTCCTGACCCTAACATTTAGTTGTTTTGGGGTTTTTTTGCCTAAACCTAACCAGACCACAAGCACAGCTCTGTACCAGCATTAATTGGGCTGAAGTTGTTTGATATATGCAAATATATAATAGAGAATAAAACATTCAAACCAATAGTAAAGTGTAATGTGAATAGTCATTGCTCAGAAGTTCATTAACCTGTATTTAAAGCAACAGTTACAGTTTTTTGAAGTGCAGTGACAGATATATTATCACCTTTTATGGCTAACTCTGGTTAACCCACTGCAAAAAGCTATCTGCACCCAGAATATTAGCATTCATTTGGGCAGGTATTTGTGTCCATCTTATGACTCAAAGTCCAATATTTACTCCCATTTTGGCTCCTCAATAAGACGTGTGGAAAAGCTTGTGGTTAACAGTGCGAAACGGTTGCAATTTGGTTGCATTTAGGCAACAAAAGTTCCAATTTGTAAGAATTCACAACTCTTAAAATACCGATGTTTCGTAATGGTGGCCGATCTAATCTACAATCCCAAAGCATCTGTATCTGACGAATCATGAATGAGATTACAAAAGCGACTTTCTTACTAATTGGAACTTTAAATAAAAGAGTAAGTAAAAGTGTATTTAATGTTGCAACTTTTCCAAAGCTTCATAAAGTGCTTGACAAATAAAATGAATTGAAACAAACAACAAGACAAGTTTCTAGAGTTAAAAGTACTTGATGTTACCTTACAACATCAAAAAACTTAAATGAATCGAAAATAGAAGTTAAAATCAGTTTCTCCCTACGTGGACATGTTGTACACATCATGTTATCTTTTCTGAGCGCAATATTGCCAGTTTGAGACGCCGAGGAGACCGAGAATGTTAGCAGACCGTCATCAGTTGATCTGAGATCTAAAGATTCATTTTGATCTTACAAGATTTGAAATTTTTAGTATGAAGTTAAATGAAAACTCAAGGATATGAATATATTGATTCCATGGTAAAAATGAATTAAACCTCCATACTTCAAGATCACAGGACTTTGAAATTAAAATCCTGCCAAGTGCAATAGTTCCGCGCTCGGACGTCAGAGTGATGAGAACAAACGGTGAATTCGTGGACTCACAGCAGCTCGAAGTCTTTGAACTGCAGATACTTAAAAAAAAAAAAAAAAAAATCGGGTCCATCTTAGATAAACAGCAGTTTGCCATTCATGGAGATGTACAATGACGCTTTCTTAAGGTGAAAAGAGCTTAAGCGTCAATCTGGATGCCTTTCAGACCTCCAGGCCGGCCACCCAGAGAGCTCTGAGTCTGGGGGTTTGGGGATAGAAATTGGCGGGGCAACGGTCAACTACGGCTAAACGTCAGAGTTATTGGCCTAAATGTCGTCTTCATTCTCCCACGTTTGAAGTGCGGAGACACTCGATGAGCGCTGGATATCAGGCTGAATATTTAGCTGTGTTGAAGTTGAACTGCAGCGCCACGCGCAGCGCCAAACTCAGCCAACCGCCTCGACGTCAACCAGCCAAATAAAACAAGTGAGAGCGGGTCACCTGACTGTACAGTTTTACAGAGAAAAGCCTCTAAATGGCATGAAACCAGTTATATGTAGTGTTGTTTAATAACTGGCGACGCAGACCCGCCACAACAAAAAGGCGCCTGAGACGGCGCCTTGATTCATGGGAACGCCTCGGCTCTGCCTTTGTGGCGGCTCCTCCACTGAGCAAATACTCCAAACTGTTCATTCCCCGCCGGCCCTTTCTCTCCTCCGGCACATTGTTTGTGCCCTCGCATTTCATTCAGGCTGGGGGGAAGATTGCTCTCAGAGCCACTGAGCAAACAGTGGAGAAAGGAGCCTGCCATCTTTACTCTGTTCCCAGGAGAACTTGCCTCTTTTTTTATTTTTTTTTATTTCAGCTCCAAGCTGTCGAGCTGAGAGTTTGATGTCAGAAAGCTGAATTAATTGCTTTAAGCCAGAGGGGCGGGCCACCCATCACCAAACGCTCCCCGAAATGTTTTACTGGAGATTATTAAAGCTTTCCCACTACACAAGGTGGACAAATATTGGGCAGCAGAAAGCGCCCAACTCCGTTTTCAGCCTTTTATTTATGGTTTCAAATCATTTCAGGGAAAAATTGTGGATGTTTTGCTCGCTCTTAGTCCGCAGTGTTTCAGGATTACGTCTCAAGATTATTTTAGTTGTGTCTTCTTTCAGAGAAAATCAGGTACACAAGAAACTAAACATAGTGGCAGAGGACAACACTGAGGACTTGCAGGAGCGCATGTCCTACAAATAATACACTTTAACCTTTAAAAATAAGCTCTAGAGATTTGTAGATCCGGCTTTTCACCTCCCTTTAATGTTGCAAAACTGGAGAATTTGATATGTTGTTGTATATGGTTACCATAGGTTACCATCAAGTAAAACATTTCACCAAAGCATAAATTGAAAACATTACATGGCTTTTAATTTTCTATTTAGACACTCATCAAAAATGACGATCACCGCTTAATGAATCCGGATTTAGAACCCCGTAGTTTTTATCTTCTCCTGCAGTCTTTTCATCCTGATCTCAAAAGAACATTTTATTATGTTATTAGCAGCCTCAAAGGGCAACTTAGTATTGCCCTTAAATATAGTTGGTGCAGTCAAGACAGAGTGGTTGCAGCTGAATCCGGAGAGGCAGAGATATCATGTCTTGTAGTCCCTAATGCAGGTGGAAAAACAATCATATAGGTCAACTGAAAGCAGCTATTTATGACATTTATTTAAGTTAATTGTTAGATCACAAACTCTTAATGTCTGTAGTAATCATTACGGCAGCAAAGGAGGAAGTCAGCTGAAGTCAGGATACCGTTTTTAGTATCCTGGTGAAAGCGAAAATCAAATTACTAACGTAGTCAAATTATGTCACGTAGGTTACGTAACAGAAGTAAGATTTGAAATGTAGGCACGGTGGTGACTTCAGTAACATTGCTAACGGATTTATTTGAAGCCAAACCACAATGTTCTCTGAAACCAGACGATTCTACAAATTCACTATTTGATTAAAACAATTAAATAAATCTGCACTAAGAGCTATGCGTTTGTCAAACTTAGGCCTTTATAACCCTGATAACTGTTATTTACATTTTCACATTCTTTATTCGAAAAGGACATAGTATCTTATAACAGTAGTCTATTTGCAGGTTAGTGCTGGATAACTTCAAATAATACTCCCCAAAAGTAAAGACTTCAGTGATTTAACAATTAACCATTAATGTAAGAAGATTGCTCAAGGATCTTTAGCATTGTTAGCAGTTTAGTATAATCCAGTTATCTCTGATACTGCATTTGAATTCGATTGTCGCAATTGAACGCTCATTTTGATACATTTTCGATTTATAATCAAAAGGTAACAAACACATTGAACAGACCATCCTTCTTAGAAACATTACAGCACGTCAGTAAATGCTCCAAAACAGTATTTGGTTTTTTTTTTACATTCAAGTGATAAAGCTCTGTAGCAAGTGTAGGAATAGTGACTGTTTTCTATGTTGTTACTATGTTGATGAAGATCCCCTAAACCTAACAAAGGAGTTTTTAACCTAAAACCGTAATGATATCCTAACCTGAACCAGGATGTTTTTATACCTAAACCTAAAAAAATCCTAAAGAAAGCAATAAATACATTAACTGACTTCATAGTGAAACAATAACAACAACAACTTTCATTCTTTTCTAATAATTTCACCATGGTAAAGAACTCATTCTGCATTCAGACACCTTAAAAACATATAGCTCATGCTATGTACAGGTCCTGCTGCCACGTCTCTGACCTCCACTTAACATCCATTCAATGTAAAGCACACAGTGGACTGATAAACACATCTGTGCCGTGTGTTATCAGCAGATTAGTGGCTCTTTTGTTAACGAGGCGGCAAACACTGAGCGAGCTATCAAAAATCCTGAACAAAGACAACGAGAGCACAGAAGATAAACGTGCATCCTCCGGGGTTAAATATGAAAGAAATCCAGCAGTTTGTGTCGTTAAAGAGAGGGAAACACAATTCTATTCCCTCCAAATCCCCCAAATTTACAACAGACAATAGGACTCCAAATGTTTCCCTGTGACTTATAATTGAGTTCTCACTGAGAGCAACAAAAAAATTGCCAATTTTTAAATGGAGTCTGGTGGAAACTTTGGATCCTCTTTCGTGCAATAAAACGAGATTATTCAGACCAAATCTAGCCATTTGAGCTAAATCTGGTGACTTTACAAAGAAAACAAATAATGGCAGAGTTCCCACACTGGTCATAACCAGTTGGTAAATGCTGACAGAATGTGTTTGGAAAAAATAAACTCATCTATGAAAGGTTCGTTGTTGGACGAAAGTTGTGTCCACTGCGCTGAATATATCTTATAATTCATTTCCATATCTTAGAAGCCAAAAAAGGGTCTAAAGAAATAACAGTAGACTAAAATCGCCATTTAAAGGAAAAAAAATTAGCAGAAAACGAATGGAGTCCGGTGGTAATTTTTTCCATCCTGCTCAAAACTGAGAGAGAAAAACTGACGTAATTCGAGCTCATGTCAGAAGGTGAAGCTCAAACTGGCAGCTCTCGTAAGTTTCCGGAGAAAACGCATGCCAGCGACTCGATGAGCGAGCATCTTCTCAGGTTTAACCCTCAAAATCTCAAAATCTTCGAAGGATCAAAGAGAGAAAAATCTATGCAGCTGTCATCTCAAATGACAAGAAACCAGCTGCTTTTCTGCACGACATCCCTGAAGAGTTTTTAGAAATCTGACGTGTCAGTAAGACGCCAGATGATGCCGCTGGGGGAGGTGCTCAGGTGCTAATCTTTGAGATTACCACCAACCTTAGCATGCTCGGGTCACGATTTAGTCATACCAGTTCACAAAACAAACACGTCGAGCACACAATTTAGTTAGCAATACCTGCACTGACAGATTTTTTTTCTTTTTAAAAGACGAAACTTCCCTCTATCAGCGAAGAAGCGCGCTAGTTAGCATTAACGTGCTAGCATCAGCAGTTTGGACCATAGCGCCCTGCTGTGTGCTGAAGAAGAAGGAAAGTGGATTTCCAGATGAGCCGCAACTCACTGAGCCACAACAAACAGTCTGTTTATCTGCTGCTGCTGGAAATCATTCAGCACACACACACACACACACACACACACTGAACTTTAAAGTCCCAGTCAACAGTACTCTGACCCTGTGGTGTGTTCACAGATTGAAGAGTTTGAAGTATTGACAAAAAGTAAATGTGATCGTTTTCGTGTTTATCTTTGGATAACAGCTGAAAATGTGTTGATGTAAACAAACCTTTACCACCATAAAAAATTATTATTATTAATAATAATAATAATAATAATAATAATAATAATAATAATGAATATATATATATATATACACACATATATATATATATACATATATATATATACACACACACACCATACTATGCAAAAAAATAAGTCTCACTTTATTTAAACCCCCTATTTCGCATGTATAAGCAACATATAAGGCTATGGATATGAACAGGAGGGTTAAAACACAGTACATACAGTAGCTGAAAGCAGATTTAAGGACATTCTAAATGTATAGCAATAAACATTTATATTTGTCAACAATATTTCTTCCTATGAAACACCCATGACTTTTCAGTGGGTTAAAAATAACATATGTATGTGCTACTAAATCCTGAACAGGAGAATAACATTTGTATTATCCACATTTTTTTTCATATGGTCCACACTGCTTCCCGCGACAATCACCAAATGATGTATAATGTCTCTACATATGCTCTCTAATGAGTTTTGTATTTCATCAAATAACAGTTAAAACTCCCTTCCAACCTCATGGAGGCTTACAAAATCTATTACTGTGCCCAGTAATCATTTAATTTTTTACACATTTGTTTACAGTGTACAGAACATTGACTCATATATAGGCATTGTGTGTTGTCATTCATTGTTGCTTTTTATATATTCATAAATACACCAATTTCTCCACCTATAGAATGTACATAACAGTTCAATGTTAAGTTTTAGCTATCTTTGTTCATTTTTGCTGTCCTTACTTTTAGCTGTACATCTATCTCTCTTTCTGTATATTTTTGTGCGTGTAACATTGAGGGCAACTTAATTCAAATTCTTCTATGTGTTCTGCTTCGTCTGTGCCATCAAATGCTTTTCCGTTTGTGATGGTCTCCTGAGGTCCAAACATTTTCCAAGACACAAAGGTGCTAAGATGATGATGTAGTGACATTATATATTCAACAGAAGTAGAGGGCATTCAGGCTTTTCCCCATGAAGCGATAACAGGTTGAGGTATAGACAAGTGGCGCCATCTACAGCCCAAAATACAGTAACACAATTTAAAAGACAAGATCACAGAATACTTCTCTAATGCCCTGTTGTTTCAGTTTAGCACAACAATAAACTGAGGTTATTTTAATTCTCTCGTGGATTTCTCCAATTAAGTTAAGGCTTCTCTTTTTCTTTAGTAACCTGTAGTAGAAAAAGGGTCTTCAGCAAGAAAAAGCGTCATGGACAGAACTTGAACAAATGTTTGATTCTATCATAAATGTATATGTGTACTGATGTAAAGTAAGCTACTGTAGTTAGGAATTGAAAATAGAGTTTTGACCACTTGTGGTACTGCGAAGCAATATTTTGATGTTAAACTCACATTTTTTGTTTATATCTCATGCTGCAGTTGCAGACATGATTCAAACATGACTCCGACCACAGGGGCAGTAATGGTGAGGGAGCAATATATTAGATGGAAGGGAGGCTTTACTGAATAACACTCGGTTTCATGCTATTCCATTGATCAGTGTGCCAACAAACACAGCACTGTGCCATATACAGCAGATACAGGCGAACAGTGTTTAGCTGCCACTATTAATTATGCTGTCCTCTCATTTCATGCTGGTTTCACCTCATTTCATGTGATATCCCTGTATTTTTACACTGTCTCGTGATACAGAATTTTGAAATGGCTTCAAAACTACTTTATAAATGCTGAGATCATGATAGTTTTGACCAAATACATCAATATTAATATTGTGACAATAATGTAGGGATGACTATTGGTACTTGGTACGAATTATCATTGTATTTTTTGATAGATAATAATCTGTAATGTGCATATAATGACTAAAGGCTAAGACTAACTAACATATTTTACGGTAATACAACATTTGAAACCGGGAAACGACCTAATTTGTGATATTGTGATATAAAAATATCCAACATCTCAGACGATGTATAGTCACGATAGTGGTGTATATGTTGTTTAAATTGCCCAGCTGTATGATGCATCTTTAACAATGCATAACTCATCACCTGAAGAACTGAAAGGGCTGAGTTACAGTGACTCCCAAAATTACACCGTTCCTAAAACAACACGACTATTGCAGCAAACCAGCAACTGATGCTGGACTTTCATCATACACTCAGAACTTGGTTAGGTTTGGGCAGGAACACCACTTGGTCAGGTTTAGGAATATTTGGTTTGGCTTGATTTACTTATTAAACTTAAGTTATGTATGTATTTATAACTATGTTACTATGTTGTTTACTTTCGGTTTCACACTGGAATAAACAGCAGCCTTCCCTCTGTCCTCCTTCCTATTAAGACTTGTCGTTCTTAATACTAAGTCACTTGACTTCCTCCTTTGCTTCTGCAATGATTACTTCAGCCACCAGAGGGCGCCTCTTAACAGTTTACTTAATTAAGGGTTGTAACAGTTTTCTGATGAGGATGACCCCACAGAGGTGTCAGTGTCCTGCAGCACACCTGTACATCTCTGCAGCAAGGTGAAAAGTCAAAACACTTGAGGTCAACATTAAGCATTTTCAAGGGGTGTTCAGATATTATTTAACCAGGACAGAAACTGTTCCAGCACATAATATGTTTTGGCAAGAAACGGTGAGTGTAAACATGACTGTGTTTACTGAAGACTCCACAGGGCGCCTAGAAAATTCTCAGTGTGATACCTGCATGTTTCCTTTAACAAACCCTCTTTAAATTAGGCCCTAAAGCTGTGTAATTATTATCTAACTGTTTCAAAAAGGGAATGAGTAAAAGACAACGTAGGAAAGCCGGTGAGGAATACATTTAAAGAGATCACACTCTCAGTCTTAGATTTCATCTCTCATTCTGCATTCAGCAGCATGACGCTTCTGTCTGCCGTCCAAATGGGAATCTGGGAGAGAAATCCCTTTAAGTCTGAAACCCTGAGAAGTGATCGCGGGTGAGACGGCTCGTTACGACGACCAGCTGCTGTGTCAGACTTCCAAATCGAGTCTTAGCGTTCCAAAAGCCTGCAAGTCATTTTCTGCCAGAGAGAGTAAAGCTTCTGTAAAGCCGTCAGTCTCGCCACGCTAAGCCACCATGACCATATGTGCAGTACAGAAAATCTAAATATAATGGAGGTTAACATCATTCGCACCAGTTTTCACCTGAGTCACATGTGAGGAATCATTCGACTCTCTGGGTCCAAATAAAAATGTTCGGAGAGCTGTTGTTCCTAACAGGGACGCCCCGACAGAAAGAACACCAAAAACACAAAAAGTTAAAAAACACACAAAAAGTTGAAAAAAAAAAGAATCATTTAAGTGAATGTACAGCAGAAATCAACATAATTACATGGTGCGTGCTGCCCTAAAATCGCGGGGACTCGTGTACGTGATATGGTTGCGCTCAAGTGGCTAAATCATAAGAACAACAGTGTTAGGCAACTACATCTAGAAACTGCTGAGGCTATCACTTGAGCAAGCTGGTAAGAAAAGTAATGTTAGCAATGCAAAGATGTAAAAAAACATTAAACTGTCAACGTCAATGTCAACTTTTCCTCACATATATAATTCATAATAAAAAAAAATTATAATAATAAAATGATAGCAATTTACATAATCCATGTATCATTTGTTCTTCCATATTCAATTTAACAAAATGTAAAAACATTTAATGATTTTATAGTTGGATTAAAATCTGGAAATGGGGAAAAAAGGGTTCAACTTTTTGATCATTTTAACATGTCATGTTAACATGTTACATGATTTGTGAGACCAGGAAGTTATTGATTTTGACTTTATCAGCTCACACAGTAGTTTTGGTGGTATGATCTTGGTTGTATTTCAGTTGTAGTTTTGCGGGTAAACACACCAATCTCTTTGGCCTCTCTCCTGGTCTATTGCTGCTCTGCTTGGGGTCACTCATCCTCAAGCCCCTCCTCTTCCAGGTCACCAGGTGGGGGGATTCCTTTGCTTTTTCCATTGACTATTTGTTTAGAACTTTTGATGAGTGGTTTATAGTCAGAGGAAGGTTAGATAAAAGCTGATGGTACAACACAGATAGCAACAATGCTTTTTGCCATTTCGGACACTCCTCTTCTCTGTTACCACATACAGTAGGTCAGTACTGTCAAAATTCAGCAAAGTTTAATTGAACAAAACAAATTTGCGGGTATTGACTTCAAATAAGATGATTCCATTAAAATAAATCGATGTTTTTTGTGACTGGATCTTTACTGGTTGAAAATGCCATTCAAACGGGGACAGATCAAACCTTGTGCTAGCTGAATGCTGCCACATATTAGCAAGATGCATACCAACGTTTGCATTCAACTAAATTTCAAGGATTTCACTCAGATAAAGTCCAGCTTAGACAGGTGACAGTCCCATCGAGTGTTTCACAAGGACTACTTGACACAAAACAATCGACTTCCACTTTTCAATGAAGTGGCCACCATCTTGGACCACAATCCAACTTCTCTTACTGCACCAATAAGAAAAGTTATTTTGACTCAAATATGGACCTTAACAACAACAATAACTCAAATGAAACAACAAAAAATATCAAAATGTACTTTTTGTCACGGATGACGCAGTGAATCCTCTACATGATTAAAAACAAGACATCACACGTTCACCCAACTGGTTCCTCTCAGGGTTTTTGTCTTTAGCCTCCCCAGTGTTCAGTCCATTAGTTTTAAATACTCTAATATGCATGTTTTGATTCTAAATCATCACTAAATCACAGTTACTGACGCTCCAGTTTACATTATTCTGGGCCCAGCTCACCGCAAACTGGACATAAACAATGATGTGAGCTGGAATAAAATACTCCTCAGGTCTCTCGAGGTCAGCGTCTGTTCGAGGGTCCAGCTTTCGGGTCCGGAAAATTCCACTTGGTTACTGCATTTGTGAGCTTTGGAGTCAATATGTCAAATAGTTCCAGAGGGAACGTGCAACGTATTGCACCCGCGGTGTGCTCGACGGCCAAGGAAAACATACAGTGTGGGAGGTATCGCCATGTGGTCAAGGCGAGGATATTTGTGTAGATGACTGGACTGTGCCGTCTGGTTCTGGCCCAGTACGAACTCAGAATTTTCCCTCCAGGCCGCCGTCACGTATCTATAGCTGACCGCGAAGCTGAAGCATCAGATGGATGTTCAGCAGAATATACGTTTTTATTCTAATCAGACTTTAATCACAAATCACAAACTGAATAAACAAACAAAAGGGACAACACAGTCTAATTCATTTACTTTGTTTATATTTGCAGGACCATAGAAGGCACCTTTGTAGCTTGCAGCAAGCAGCTTTAAGGGAATCTTATAACACTCTGTGGACAGTCTGTCTATTCAGTTATGGAAATACATAAAGTAAATATTTCTAATGAATACATTTCTGAGTATCATTAACTTAATAATAATGTAATTGTAATCAGTTTTTTTGACACGACGGTAAAAGAACCTGTTGGCCCTCTCAATGGGATCTTTGAGCATAAAAAAACCCAAAACAAAAAAAACAAAAAAACACAGACGACACAATCAGTGAACACAAAATAAGAAAAGAAATGTTCAATGTATATATTGACCCTGTGTCATTTATCTTTCCATACCCACAACAAGATACAGAGAAAATGGGAATTTTCCGGGCGTAAATACGATTGGTGATTAATTGTAATTAATCCACAGCTACCCTGTGATTAATCTGATCAAAAATATTAAATCGTTTGACAGCCCTAATGTAAATGTTACCTTTGTCAGCTGGAATTTCTGTTCTATATGCACCTTTATATGGTGCCCAAGAAATTCAGGTGTTTTAACTGTCATGCCTACTTTCTGTTAAGAGTCATAAATGAAGCATGCACAGGATTTAGAGTGGAAGCTTTCAGATTAAAGTGACAAAAACAAAAAAACGGTTAAAAACATTTTTTTTTTTGGCGCCCCCAGTAGTTGGATTCTCTGGCTCTGCGTTGCATCATCGGTCACCCATTTCATCAGCATATAGGGCCACACCGTTAAATTGCATGTCATAGTTGAACTCAATCTGAATTATCTGCATGAAGTTATTTCACCTCTATGAGCAAATCAACACACAGTGTCCACTTTAATTGGAAAAGTGGATTTTACCATAACATATTTGCTGTGACAAAACCTTACTCAGAATAAGACTTTTACTACCAAAACGTGACTCACAGGCTTCTATCTTTACTCCATGTTCTGAGTTTATTACAGCTTCTGTGTAAAAGATTACTGCTCTGTGTGCAGAACATGCATGAACTGTAATATTAGAAGCTTCCAAAGTGACTCTTCCTGTCCGTCTATCTTTGGCCGATCGGCACACTGATGGGCTTAAAGTGTCTCAAACAGATGATGGATGTCAAACATAAACACAGTCGGTGTTTTCAGCTGCGGACGAGCCGTCCGGGAGGAGCGCATGAGCGTTTTTCTTTTCAACTATTTTTACTTCGTCCATCTAACTCCCAGCTGGGTCGTTTCGGCTGAATGTGAAGCAAGATAGTGCTCAGCCCTCACAAGACGTTTGCTCGCTTCTACTGCAGGTGCCACTGACAGATTTGGAATGAATGTGAAGGTCATAAATCAGAGTTAAATGTCCTTTTTTTTTTATTACAGTAAGTTATGCGTCTGAGAGGAGGAATAGACACTGTATGGGAGCAGAGGATGGCCGTGCTTTGGATTATTTCTTCTAATGTCATTTTCTTGAGACAACAAGATAATCGAGGGCACCAGAATCAGCCACAGCCAGTTTAAACTGAAGGTGCTGATGGTAAGAACTATAATAAGAACATTTCAGAAGACTCCAGCAGGGGATTAACAAAGGTACATCCTATCTTGTCTTTAGAAAAAGGTGATGGAGACAACATTTTCTATTTCAAAAACTGTGGTGGATGTGTTCCCATTGTCCCAAGTGCACACCTATGAAGATAAACTTGTGATCTTGAGATTATGACAGTGACATTAAAAAATATCTAATTCAAGCAGAGCCATTGATTAAATGCGAGTACAGTAAAATGCTCCTCCTTTAGTTAAAATTTGAGAATTTGAAAAGAAATTCATCAATATTCAAGACTATAGCCCACAAATTACAGTGTAAATATAAAGAATACACAAGATCAATAAAATACTCACAGAGTAAGTAAAACTTTTTCTTTTTTGCTGTATCTCCCTGGAAAAGTTTTGGAATGGCCCAGATCCCACATGTTTATCCCTCATGTAAATACACTAATCAAACTAGTTAGAGATAGTGAGATATTTTGCTGTTTCACTTGAATGTCTCTTCTGTGACATATGTAAATTTTTGTTTGGTGTTTTGTGAATACTTTTGCCCCTTAATGCAGCACATTTCATTTGACTCACATACATGCATCCATATCCCAGCCTCCCTTACTCATGTTGAGCAGTGTGTGTGTTTTGGCACTAGGTGGCAGCACTCTGCAGATGATTCTGACACTGTTTGACTCTGTGAAATCATTTCAGTCACCCAAAACAAGCAGGTATCCATCGAGATGTTGACTCAAACTGCAGTCTCACAGAACTTCCTGCTGTCTGTTTATTAAATCTTTAATATTGTCACATCAGGCACTTTAAACACTGTGTCTGTGTGTATTCATCTACTTTCAGCCATTCCTATTTCCTTTTAAAGAGCCGCTGTGGTTTTGAGTGGTTTCTTTAACTTCTTTTCATTGTTAGAACTGTCTCGATTTAGAAAAACAATAAGCAGCAGAGAAGAAGAGAAAGATCTCCGTGATTCCACCATGATGTCATGCAGTCAGCTCCACCTATGTGTGTCATTACTTATGCCTGTTGTGTACAAGCGAGGCAGCTCAGCCAGCGATTGGCCGTCTTTGATCTCAGCCTCACGGCGCGCCGTCGGTCTCCGAGGCCTGACACTGCACCCCGCCCTCCGACGTCAAACTAAGACCCGCCGGTCCATTGTGACAGTACAGGAGGAGGACCGCAGACAAAACACAGGGATGAGGACTCCTTCAGCTCTGTCACTGTCTGGGCCCCCCCCCCTCACCCCTGGATGTGGACCCAGAACCCACCCGGAGGACCGAAACCGCTGATGCAACGAGCGCAAGGCGGGTTTGGCAGCCATCTTGTTTTCACAGCTTCTTCATCTCCGTCTGGTGTAGTTGCTCGAATTGCTGTCAGATTTTCGCCTGCCAACAAATGACTTCCTTTAGAGCGCGACGCAGATCAAAATATGGACCCGAGTGGGTTTAGAACATCAGGAGAACACCAGGAAGCAGAGAAAATGATGAAAAATGCACAGACAGGGTTTCCAAGTTTTACCATTCATGAAACAGACGCTCTGTCGGACAAGTTTTATCTTACAGTTTACAGTGTGAGGTATGGCTTGTCTCAGTGTCCAGTGGCGTTTTTAAATGACTTGTTTTGAGGGATCAACAGCCCACACCCAAAGATATTTACTTTACGGCAATATTTCTCAACTCAAATGATTAAATGATTGTCATTAATTGCAAAGATTTACAAAGATTTAAAACATTTGACTTGAAATCAAGAGAAATTTGAGAGTATACCACAGTCATCTACCATTGTTTTTACTTTGATAGCTACAAACCCAGATGCAAAAACTATTTGACTGAATAATCTTCAGGCCCACTTGTTGATTCTGTGCACAGCCAAGACAGTGTGGTGATCGTAAATTAACTCCACGTCATAGATTTAATCATCTGATTCTTCCATTGAGTGTAAAAATACACACATTTACTGAACCCTTATTGGTCTTTTTTCATGTTTGTGTGTTACTGTCCAACACAGCTAAACCCTTTTGGACTTTTCTGAAATAGTGTCATGTGTAGATTACATTTGCAGTTTGGGGAACACAACACACTTCGAGGAAATGTTACTGCGTGATTTCTAAATGAAGTAGGGGGTAAACAGCACACATCCTCATACCTATCGACATCGCTGTTCCCACACAACGTGACTGTTGCACCCCCCAATGCTCCATGGATATACTAGTTTGGTCTAGCTACCGGAAGACACAGATGTCATCAAACCGGTATGTGGCCGCTTGCACAAACACACTGTTTTAACTAAATTTTTTATTCATTTTGAGTCATACACGCTACAGTGCTGTGTTGTAAGGTGTCTGCTGATGTTGCAAAACTTTTGGGGTGAGATGTGGAGCATGTTAAGATGCTTAAAACACAATGTAAAGTTCTGACCCCATGCTGTTAGCTGTCAGTGCTAACTCTCCGTTCACGGAGCCCTGTAATGGCTGGACCAAATGTGTTCGCGTCTTCGGTACTGGCAAGTCAAGGGAAGCTTGAGCAATGAAGCTGCATGATTAAATTTTCCTTTAAGTCCAAGCCGCGTTCATGTCATAATTTGACTCAAATCCCTTGTCTGAACAGGAATGGTAGAAATGCAATTGTGTATTTTAAATTCACATTAATCGGACGCGAATCATCAGAATTTGGGTGCATTTAGCTGCGAGTCGCAGCACGTAAACCTCTCCTCCTCGAATTCAGGCACACGTCACGTGGCTGAGAACGTCAGAAAACCCTCGGTGGGACTATCTCTTTGCGTGGTTGGATATGTTCCACCAGCGATGGCGTGATTCTCTTGGCCTTTCTCTCACATGCCAGCCCCCCCCTCCCCCTCCCCCCACACACCCCGTCCAAAACACCCGAGCGTCCCCGAGCTGCAGTAACTCATCTCAGAGGAAATTTATTAGCCTCCGCTGTCGGTCCGCAAGACACAGCCCTGGAGTTAAACCAACGAGCTCTAACTTAAATAGCTGATGAGGACATGAAGAAGCTCTTTTTTTCCCCTCTCCTGTACAGCAAATATCTTCGTCGTCAAAGCTGCTGGTTTGAGTGCACAAACACATAAATACGCCGTCCTCCTCCCGGTTCGCAAATTCAACAGGTCGGACGCGAGTGACCTGTGGAAACAGAGTAACTGCCCTCTGTGGACCGTGTTTCAGCAGCGGCAGGGTGGGTGGTCCCTCCACGTTTCTCCATTACACGTCTCTTTACAATGATTGCAATGTGTTTAACAAAATGAAGAAACATTTCTGCGGATGAATCCGCCCTGAGGGCTGATGGCTGAGTTAAAGGTGGAGGTTGTTTCAGGTCCCGGCTGCGCTCTGATAAAACGCAAAGGTTAAGTCAGAGCTCAGCAAGATGTCGTATTAACTACTTTTACAGAAGACATTTAACATTCCTAATGAATCACTGGTTTTCGCTGCAATAATAAAAAAAAGGGCAAATCTGACTAGTCGCGGACTCGGTCTGCAGTAAAAACCATCACAGACCAGAAGTGCATTGTGTAATAAAAAACTGTCTTCACCGACAATAACTTATTTCTGAATGTAAATAAAACAGCATAACTGCAGCCATTGTATTCGCTTTTAAAAACAAAGTTTAAACCACTGACTGTATAAATTATGGACAGAGGTTTGACGAAACCAACGAAGAAGCGCCGCAAACCTGAATTCTTCCTAATGTCCAGCAGGGGGCGACTCCACTTGCCTCAAAAAGAAGTCAGATTGTATGTAAGCTTATGAGACAATGTCCCGACTCCTCACTTGATTTATGACCTCTGTAAACAGTTTCCTTATCAGTTTATAGTCTCAATCTCCCGGAACTCAATCTGACGTTCATTTAGTACATTTTGATCCTGTGCAGTGTGAAATACACGATAAACAGGGTTATGATTTGGGGCGTGGCCACCCTGTGATTGACAAGTTTCTACCGTGGCGTGTCCTCGGGTTCGCACTCAGATCCAATCAGCGTATCCTCCCCAGCTACACCCTTTCGCGATAATATGCTCCTTTCTGCCGACAAAAATGCAAGATGGCGACAGCTAAAATGCCAAACTCGAGAGAGATGGTCGCCGCCTCTGTTAACGTCGATGGATGGAATGCAGCACAAGTTATTTTGCTTGTTTTAACTTGTGTTTTGCTTCGTGACACTTCGAGCTCACGTCACCGCACATCACTGTACATGCATTAGACATTCTCACCGCCCCCCCCCAGGTCCAGAGTTTAGTTACTGACCTGCTGATTTATGAGATCAACGGCGCCGTGTCTCTGGGCTTCACTCGCCCTTTATAAAAACCAGCGACATGCTACGCTGCAATCGGAGCGCCCTCGTCCTCATCTGCTGTTGATCAGCCGCCTCTTTAAATGTCCGACCGGAGGTTTTACTGCTGCTCTCCACCCCGCGGAGCCTCCAGGAGTCAGGTTCACCTGGACGCTGGTCGTAAACAGGTTCAAAACGTATTAATGAAGATATAACAAGGACGAAATGTTCCATCACAGACGAGGTTACAAAGACAAATGAGACGATCTAAAAACATTGTTGCTGTAAGTGTGTTGTTTAATAGAATTAAGAGTTGTTTTTCCATCATTGAGGTTTGAATTATAAGAGATGTTAGGGCTGTTTGCTTTTACATTAGAAGCCTGTTATTCATTGTCGGTCTTTGGATAAAATCAGGAAACTTTCATGAATATATTTCAGATTGATGGATGCAAGTAGTGGCTGACAAATGCATCACGCTTCTAAGGAGTCACTTATTAATCCTATTACTGTATTTTAATAAAATTACACAAGTTATTTTGCCCATAAGTCGTTTATTTAATCTTGTAAAGCCAGAAAGACGCATGAACATTGGGATTTTTCCATTTATGGTTGATTAAAGGCAGTTTTCTGTCAGCAGACAAGATGTTGATGTAGTGGAGAATACTGTACAATCGCTCTCACATTCATCTGTTTTATTTCTGCTAATGAGAGCCACTGTGCCGCTTTGGTGCAGATGGGGAATTTTTATTGTTTTTCCAGACTTAAGATCAAGGTGACAGCAATTAATGACCACGGCGAGCAGACCGGGTTTTAAGTGTGGTTAAAACACAATACTGATCACCTGAGATTTACTGTACCGTCGTACAGTCGGTGCTTCGAGCAGGACGAGCTCCAAAGCAAACAGCCGCGGCATCCCTCATTACCTCAGAGGAACTGGACAAACATTTCCCAACTGTCACGATTGTACTCTCATAACTGTCCGGACGGCTGTGGGCATCAGGAGAGAGCAGCTTTTCATAAGCAGAGCGAAATGAAGAGTTATTTGCAGGTATTAATGTCTCAGGACGGACTGTGTGGGCTCGTTATTCGACCAGTCTGAACGGATGATGGAGAAGAGGATCAAATCTCACTGCTGTCATGAAAGTAAGAAAAGTGGCGTCATGCAATTTATTCTATTCAGCCTTCGGTGAGGCAGTTATTTATAGAACGTGGCGGGATGCGTCACACTACGGCCACATTCGAGGTACCAGCACGACTGTCGGAAAACGCCCGGAGAATTGTTTCTTTTGCTTTTACGTCAAAGTGACGAGATGAGATAAATGTTGCTAAACATTAACCCCAGTTGGATACATTAACATTTGTACATGCCATACGTATCATATTAAACTTTTAACAATATGTTCCTTAATTATAACTTCATGGGGTGACTTTCCTGTGAGGAGGTGGAGGGGGTGGCGTGGCGATGGTGATAAAGCTATGTGTGATTGCTGCCAAGCCAGAGACCACTGTTCAAGACAGCGTTTCAACATTCGTAGGCATGAAACCACCGGATATTGGTAACAGTACGTCTGGACATTTTCTAGTCATGTTTGTGGCAACAGAACCAGGTAAGAACAAACCTGATTTTCCCCCCCAACACTTGCCAAATGTTTTATGTGTCTAAACCTAACCAGATGATTGCAAATAAATGTAAACATGAACAAATATGAGCTTATAGATAGAATAGCCCTGTGTGTTGTAGTGTTCTTAGGTATGCATGGCACCCCTCTTGGAATGGCCCTGCATCACTAGCGATTGATTGGTCATAGTCGAATAATTCCGACACTGCTGCTATGTTTTTACATTAAATGCAAATTAACACCTGGGTGGAAAGAAAACAGTCCTCAGATATAAAAAGGTCTTCAGCTCCCTGTAGGATCCTCTCAATATTTTAAATAAACTGGTAGATTGGACTTGAACATTTTTACTCCACATTAATAAAAAAAAAAGCAGGAAATAGAGACGGTGTTTTTGTCCCTTCTCCTCCTCTGCCGGCCACACCAGATTCCCTCGGCTGATGTCTTTACGGCTCGGAAACATAAAAACCCTCTGAAAACAAACAGTCAGATGTTAAACGGGAGCTGAGGGATTGGTACATGAAGATCCTCATAAAGAAAGGCCCGTGACATCTGTTTCCTTCCCCTGGTGACCCCTGGGACGTCACGGCGGGGTCACGGGCACCATTAAAGGTCACATGGAGGGGAAACTGTTAACAGTAGTCAACAGCAGACCACCTACCACCCTAACCGAGGGTGATCACCAGTAACTCATCTTTTATTCAGGCGTTATTTAGCTGTTTTTTTTTTAGTTTTTTAATCTGTTAATCTGAGTCGTTATGGGCAAAAATCTGTTGTCTTTCTTTTTCAGACTTTTTTTTAAAAACTTTTTTTTTAAACTTTTTTTTCCCAGCCACCTGTTCAAATCATTCAGAGCTCACTGGACATAGATTTCTTTGACTTAAATGTATACTGTTTGCTGGATGACAAAGCACGTGTTTTTCTGGAGCTTTCAGCAACATATCACGGCTTTCACTGGACGGAATTTGGTCACTTGTCATTTCATGACATAAATATGGAACACTGTGTAGATCAGTGAAGAACTGATGAATGGGGCTGAAAGATTTTGGCAGGCACAATTTTGAGGTACTTGCACGATTCCATTTTTGAATTTTACTTAAGTAAAGAAACAGCGCTGATGTAGCTCTCATTGAGCCTTAACGAGCTGACTAACACATCCTTTTACACTGAATAAAGTCTGATGTACTTACACCTTGAGTCTTTCTGGCAAGAAGGGTGTTTGTCTTTTGAAATGCTGTCCAGCCTTTGTTGTGGTTGTAATCTGATTATTTCCTCCTAATTTCCTACAAAGATCACAGCCTGGTACAAACAGTCTTATCATATTCTTGTTAGTCAGTTTTGTTCACACAGTTCCCCACATGGCCCTGAATCAACTGTAGTGCCGCACAGGTGTTTTCACTTCCTGTTTGATTGGAGCTCTCAGGACTGATTGGACAGACTATTGACTCTTCTTTCTCACTTTGCTTCACCCTTTAAAGCAGACACTTTTTGTTTTTCAGATACTTCAGGAGTTCCTTAGTGTTTCGACGGACTTTAGATCTGAACTTAAGACATGTTATTGCACTTTTATTCCTTCATGGTATTTGGGAAACATGCAGTCTAGCCCAGAAATCTACAGGAACAGGTCACATGTGAACAGAAGCAGGGTTTTAATTACATCTCAACACCTGGTATCAGTTTTGGTAACATGCCAGTGTGGCTGTATTATGAATGAAAGTAGAAACATAACTAACCCTAACCCTTTGGAAGGATAGTCTTGCTCATATAGAGACTATTTCTTCAGTAGGAAGTTGTTCAGCTAAACAAAACTATTCTATTTAGTTTATAGAAATATATTTTTCAAGAATACAAACAGTGAAGAACATATTCTGCAGTGGTCGATGAAGTCAGATTACTTCTCTAAGCATCAGTGATGCATCGCAGTCAACAGGGTTCGTCCCGATCGTCCTCTCAGAGCTGCAAGAATAACAGGGCTTAACATAAAAAAGTTAATTCTGCTCTTTTTCATGGTGTCCCGACCAGTTTCAACAGGCCTGGTAAGAAGCAGAGCACAGCGGCAGCCTGAGACGCTTCACTGCTCTTTTAAAGAGGAAACCTGTGCAGGTGAAAAAAGGTGTTTTTGTTGAAAAAATGAAAGTTCGACGTAAAAGACGAGTGCACTGGTGATTCTCTGTTGATCTATTCTATATACTATACTCTACAGTGATAAAAATATAAAAACAAAATATGTTCTTAGCTGAAGGACAACAGGATATAGACCATAATGTATCTGCAGGATGATGCATTCAGGTACCAGGGGAAACCTCCATTTCAGTGTGAAACCCGAGATTTTTACCTCCTCCTCCCTCTCTCTGCTCAACTATTTTAAAAGCCTTTCGGTGTTAATCCTCCGGTCAAACACTGCGAGAGTTTCTGCTGATGTGTGTGTAAGCTCAGAGCCTTCCTTTAGATCTGAAGGCAGCATTAACGGATCAGAACAGCACGGGCGGGAGATCAGGAGATCGGAAGGGATGGATCCATACAGGGTCCCTGGTTTAAAACAGGAAGTCGTCATTTGAGCTGAACTTTCAGACAAGATGTTACTGAATTTTGAAATGACACATTGAAACTGTACCTTTAAACACTAGATGGGATGTGAGCTTTGATGACATATCACCACAAGGGAGCTGTAACCGGGTAGAATATCAGTCAGCTGGCTGGTGTCATTAAAAACATTTAAAGAGAGGTCAAAGAGTGCATTTCATTGCATCCTTAAAATCATCGGTCCATTGTGAACATACGCTTTATTCAACAGACTTATATCATGGTTCAATCTCAGTGTTTCCTCACACGGGATGGATGCTCACTGTTCCCGACAAAGATTCCTCGACACCAGTCAGACCTCCAACGAAGATCAACTACTCACTCAGGTGGCACAATCAGCAGCCGCCATCACAAAAAACCTTCACGGCAACACAAAGCCGAGCTGACGCGTCGGCCTGCCAGCAGTGCCTGGGTGGCAGCAGCGGACCCTCCAATCAGAGTGTGCGAAGTTAAAGCTGGCAGTCTGCAGGGTGTGTGGCAACGTGGACGACAGTCGGAACAGTTCAGATGGTATTTGTGATTTGTCCATTCAGCGGAAACCTGTTCCGTCTGTCTGTCAACAGCCCGAACGCAAGCAGCCACTCACCAGAGATGCTATCAGACGGCGGCAGGAGGACATCGAGGTGAGATCTGTGGGAACCATCTCTGATCTGGACCGTGAGCCAGTTGTGTTTAGAATCTCAGGGCGGCTGAGTTCACTGCCGTTATCAGACGGACATCTTGTGTCCTCTGCGGCACCTCAAGAAGGAAATCTTTCTGCGTCTTTTAATTTCACAAGGTTAACTGTACCCTGAAGCTGCTCACAACAGAAACACAGATTGACGTCTAATGGTTTTTTTGAACAGGTTTCACGGAACTATTGAACATGTTTATTATGCAACGGCCGTCAGATAGCAGTAAAGCTGCAACGGTTATTTGATTAATTGAGTAGTAGACTGAAAGATAATGTTATTACCAACAGCTCTTTTGGTCATTTCAGTCATATTTCAGTAAAAATGTCAAACACGATAGGAAATTGTGATTTTTAACAGCCAACATGGCTGCCAAACAGCTGACCACAGTTCGAGTCACACCACTGGATATTTTCAAGGACACCTGGGGACATTTCCAAGCATTTTATTATAGGTGACCAAAATTGGTTATTTTTCTACCGGAAGTCAAACCATCTGAATACGTGATAATTGAAGCCAAACCGTGATGTTTTCTAACCCTGACCAAGTGGATTTCGTTCGTAAACCTAACCAGAGCATAAGCACAGTGTTGTGGCAAACAGAAAATGAAAAATTACAAAAATTCAACCTCAACAAACGTAAAGATGCAACATAAGGAAACATTCAGTTTGAATGTCTCTGCAATCTGGTTTTGCAGAAACGTACTTAGTCAGCATTTATTCTGGTGATTAGGTTTGATTTATCCATAAAGCAGAAACTTCTCTGTATAATTCAATACGGTTGAATTGACACCTCTCTTAAACAGTTTGCTACGAGCTAGCCTTTCTCTGATGGTTCACAATCATCAGTCGACCTTTACTGAATTGCCCAATTTGTGGGCCTTCACTTCTCCTTTGTAAGTCAATATGGCCCAACCCTGGATTAGACTGTATACATTTCAGCTAGGTGTACCTAATAAACTGGCCTTGATAATCAGTTCATAAGTTCACATTAACAGAACATCTTCCAGACAAATCTGATAAAAGAGACCAGACAGTGGATTTGCGTAGTGATGACAGCTGGATCATCGGATATTTCACAATTCAGTCGAAGTCGTTCAGGAGGGGAAATTCACCCGAGAGGACAAAAAAAAGAGAGATTCTGCGTACGACAAGTTAATCCATCAAGATTTATACCTGGCTACAACACAAAAGCAGAGGTGACGCTACAGTAATTAGCCAGAGACGCGCTTTGTGTAACGCCACGGTACACTGACACGACGGCAGCCGGGCGTTTAGTCACGAATGCGAGAGGTGTGATTAACAGCCGAAGAGATGAAATCAGCGGTGATGAGGAGGGAAACACGTCTGTCGATAACTGACTGATTCTGCTGTGCTCATCTCCCGTCAGCAGGACGTTAGTGACATTCTGATTTTAGGGAACACTCCACAGTCGAATAGGTCAAAGTGAAAGAGACGTGGTGTGTTATGTGGGTATTGTTACTATGGGTATATGAACTATGTCTGGCATTTCTTTCTTTCTCTTTCTTTCTTTTTTTCTTTCTTTCTTTCTTCGTGTGGGGGAGCAACGTGGCAGCACAAACATGTTCGACCTGACAGAGATAAACGGGGGGGAGTGTGAAGACCAACTAAGCAGAAAGATGGAATCACGTCACATCGCAAAACATCATCACAGCTGCCAACCTCTGTAAACACAAAGTGAGTCGTGGCACAAGTATGAAAGCAACTCTAATTCATTGTTCTGATCCTGTTTCATCACTGTGTTCCCTGATCTCAGTTTGCTCAAAGGAACGATGGCAAAAAAAACCCCAACGCAAAATTAGACCAGAGAGCCGGACTCATCCTTTAACGTCCGTCTCTGAGAGTTCAGATGTTTGTGGACAGGAAGCTGCCGACCCGCTGAGGAGAGAACGAGGACTTAGCCGGCTTCCTAGAAGACTCACGGGCTTCTTAAAGAGAGAGTTTCAAACAAAGAGCCGATGTTTGCTCTGTCCGTCTCGGCATGAATCAGATTGTTCGGGTTTTAACGGACGGTCTCTGTTTACTCTGAGCTGTTTGCCGGTGGATCACCTTACACCTTTTCTCTTCACCTGCAGGAAGCATTAACAGATAACGAGTCCAGAACTGGAGGGTTTCTTTTTCAGCTTAACATAAACACAACCGTGGTGAACTATTCAGATCCTTTATGTAAATTCGTTAAAAAATAGATGTGTTATTTTGGATGGGTCTGTGAAACTCTGGGTTACCTTCAGTGTGTTTAAATGTCTAAACAGTCCGGTCTGTGTTTGTCATGAACACATACATCCTATAAAAATGGCGGGTATTTAATAGCTGAAGTTTAGGTTACAAATATATTTTTATATCGTATTCAGCCATCTGTTATTCTTCTCCGCTCCGCTCCAACATCTGGAAAACTATCCTTGTTTATGCTCTCTGAACCACTGACATACAGCTTCTATTGCATTACGTCTTTATTAAAGCACATTCATAGAAAAATATACTTACAGCTTTACCGATATAGTTTACAAGATCATGCGGCTCCGATGCACTTTAAAGATATTCCAATTCAAGACGGAATTACGGAAAAAGGTGGAGCGTCATGCAACAGTTTGAACAGATGGGTAAATACACATGCACAGCATTTGCTTTTTGGTGGCGAGCTAGATGAAGGATTAATGCTGAAACAGTCGGCAGCCGGTTAGCTTAGCGTAGCACAACGACTGGGAGCAACAAAAAGTATCTCAACTCAATCACTAGAGGAAATGTTGGTAATGTACACTTCCGCAAACCACAGGTATGTTGAAACTTAACATTCCTTTTCTGCTGCAACTTGGGTTTGTTTAGGGTTCAGTTTCCAATTTCTGTCTTGTCACAACGCTGTGTTTATTGTCCGGTTAGGTTTTAGGTGCAAAAACCACTTGGTTAGGGTTAGAAAATTATTGTTTGCCTTAAAATAGGAAGAAATGTCGATCTGATTCCAATAACATGTACAATAATGTGGATCGTGTGCGTTGATTGCAGAAATGTATAAAGCCAACATTTTATTCTGACATCTGGGCTAAAAAACTCGCCGGCCCAGAAAACATTGCCTGGCACATACACAAGAAAAATATCAATATCACCCTTGGCAAGAAAGAGAAGAAGCATATTTCCTAAGATGCAGAATTATCCTTTTTAAACTGTGTTTGTTGGAACTTAAATGATTTCTGTTCAGGGTAAAAAAACAAATATTTAAAAAAACAGACTTCATTTGGTGGTGTACTTTACATTTCTGGCTGCCTTTGGTGTGTTTTTCCTTCACCACATGTCTGTGTGCTGCTCGTCCCGAGAAACAGCAATAAATCGCGAAATAGTGTCCCGAAAAGGAGTTCATGATGGATGAGCTGTAGCACGCCGAGGAGATTTCTCCCTCAGGTTGCAAGCAGGTTAGTTACTTCATCACGAGTCTCTTCAGAAACCTAAAAGCTGACATTCGGTCCCTCAGCATCCGATCTTCTTCTTCGTGCTGCGTTTCCTCGTTGTCGTCATGTGGCCGAAGACACTCTGTGAGCAGCGTGGTGATGTTTGTACAGAGGACTCTGAGGCTTCCTGTCCTCTGCAGAGAAAACAGCAGAGACAAAATGATCTATCACCATTTGGATCATCACTCTCGTGTCAACTCTTCATTTCACGTTTGTGTTCCTCATTTAAATTTCACTTCAGATTTGTCCTCTGGACTTTTGCAAGTAATGCAAATGAGTGCATATTTAATATTCAAGACTAAAGGCACTTTGTTGTCATTGCAAAACAAAAGCAGCACAACAAAAATGCCACGACAATGTATATAAAAAGAGCTATATTTAAATAAGAATGAACATTATAGAATTATATATACATCAGGCACAGTTTGACACAGTAAGATAGTCAAAGTGGTAATGCTGATGTCTATTACTTGAAATCTTCACCCTATCCATTTTCTGCCTACTTAACACAATTTCAGAAGCTGGCTTTATCCAATGTTCAAAATATTGTTGCAGGAAATGTAGGAGAATTGTATTTATATATTATATAATGTATATTTTTGTATCCTCCAAGGTGCTATATGTAAGAATTGGTCACTTTTCAGATCCATGCTCAAAACAGGTGGCAACACATCATCAGAATCACCACAACCTGCCACACAGTTAGCTGTGCAGCTGGTGGTTTGAACTGGGAGCTCAGGGACCAGGGGGGGTGTTTCCTCACACAGCACATGAGCTTTGGACCGGGATGGACCGGAGCTTGCTGGTTAGCTTTCTCACCTCAGTAGAAATCTCTGAAGCACAACAAATAGACTTCATTCTGTTTATTTGCAATCTGTTGATCATTTTTGTTAATTTTTGCTACTAAAATGACAAATTGGCCCTTTAAACATCAAAATCTAATTCAGAGTAAATGTCTTAATGTCAGTGATCGCCGGCAGGAATTTCGTAGTGATATCTATCAGTCAGAATGCTTGACTCTATTTACTTTAGAGCTGATTGTTATCTGTTTGTTTGTTCGTGAAGAACTGGTTCTGCCTGCTGCTGTGTGTTTATAAGCAGCTGCAATGAGGTCTGAAGCTGCTGGTCAGAGATCAGATTTGTGATCATTATTTTGAACTTTCCCAGGTAAGATTACGGCTGTGTTGAGACTAACTTGAGTCCGTAAAAAAACTGAAATGAAATCATTTATATGACTTTAATGACACTGGAATTCAGCCTTGTTTCAGTCTACAATTTATTACTAAAACCACAGCAGATACGGTTCATTAAATCACCTGTATTTTAAGCTTATACAATGTACCAACTAAAGATAAAATGTGACTTTTTGAAATAAAAAAACCTGGAGCTGTTTCTTCTGTATAATTTGGGACCATTTAAATCTCAACACGACCCGCAGCGTTTCCTAAAAACACAAACATTGGCGGTCGTTGAGTCGAGAAACGCAGCATTTAGCAGAAAATAAAGCAACACAAATAAAGCCAGATGTGTTTTTATAGCTTAAAACACAGGATGGAGGTACTGCGGCTTTCTGAATGACAGTTTTTTAGATTTGTAATTTTCAGTCGGGCCGCAAAGTCAACTTTCCCTCCAGCATCCATCCTTAAAAAGACTGAAATACAACTGGGAATATCAACAGTGGGCTGGAGGGAAAATTAGGAATTTGTGGGAGAGGAAACACAGAGGTTGAGTCCTCTGGATATACAGTGTCAGAAAGATGCATTGTTTTCCATCTAAATAATGAGGTCATCATAATGGAATCAGTTTGAACAGCGTTCAACTCACCTTCTCTTTGTTGAGGTTTAAAGCATGCTGCTGTGTGAAAGTCTGCGGCCTCCGGTGGAGCAGCAGTACCGGGACGAGTCGGACTCTGAGTCAGACTGGGAGTCAGACTGGGAGCGAGCGTGGGAGTCAGAGTGGGAGACTGGGGCTGCCAGTGGTGTCCAGTGCTCATGTAGTTGGCTGCCGGACCGCCGTAAACGCCGTACTGGTTTGGCGGAGAATACGCACAAGCTGAGACGTAACCAGGCAGACTGGACGGAGACTGAGGACGAGAAAGAAAGAAAAGGTTGTTCAATCGCTACAAAAACAGGATCACATCCAATAAAGACGTTTTTTTCTGAAATAGCAGGTAGAATATTTAACAAGCCTGAGTTTGACCGACTGGTAGCTCCAGATTAATGTCAGGGAGGTCACCAACATCTTCGGGATTCATCCTCTGAGGATCATGAATGTTCTTAGAAACTTTTATAACCATCTGGCGAGCAGGTGTAAGAGTCACACTATGCTGAAACTAAGCATTAGACAGACTGACCAATGTGGAAAGAAAATTATCTTGGTTAAATGTATCATTTACAAGAAAATGTTGATTTCACGCTGTAATGGCTAAAGACTAATCAGACCCTCTGTGGTTAGGTCCCCTAGAAAATTGCCTTCACGATGTCATTCTGTATGCCAGTGGTCACAAAGTCTCCTGAGAAAATGAAGGCTGACTCATTATCCAGTCAGGCTGGCAGCCCGGCACCATTTCTGTCCACTGTCACTCCCATTAAGGACTAATTGAATGAACAGTGATACCACAGTTGTGTGGGTGTGGCGAACAGGGCACATGCACTTTCTTTGCAAAATGGTTGCCATTGCAGCTTCCACATTTTATGGCAACAACAGAGTTAAGTGATAATTTTTTCAGATGCTAAATTTTCTGGTGCTAATAATCAAATTGTTTCTTCAATATAAGAGTCTACTTCAATTTAGTAAGATTTTAACCTTCTCAAAACACAACTTTTACGCAGTGTCCTTCGTAGTGGACAGCAGGACTTACTACCTACTATTTTTACTTTCAATACTTCAGGAAACAGAGGGCTGAGTGAGGACTTTACTCAGAAATGTGGAATGGGAGTCAGACTTTGAGCTGTCAGAAGCAGAGGTGGAGGAGGGCCAGACAGTAGAGCAGGAAGGTGAAAGCTCAGAAGAGCACTCATCTGTTTTAAAAGGTGTCTGAGCAGGGACAAAATGACGACACCCACAGTCCGTTACATTACTTTGCAGGACAACCCCGGCAACCACCGAGACTGGGGGCCCTCTGATTACTTCCAACAGTACATAGTGTAGACGGTTTTGGAAAACATGTCAGAGAACACAAACCAGCAGGAGGGGTTCACCTCTGGAGACAGACTTAACCCACACCAGAGGAGCTGAAAACCTTTTCTGGCAGATCTACGTGTATGTCTCAGATACCCTAGGATCAGGATGTGCTGGGTGGAAAAGATGAGGTTCCAAGTTATAGCCAATTCAGTGAGTCAAGGCAGGATTCTTCAAGATTAGGCAGTCCGTCAAAGTTACATCTTGATGTGTCTGTTGAGGATGATGCCCTCTGAAAGTTGAGGCGTATCTTAAACAGAGTGCAACAAGGCTGCCTCAATCTGCCTAGACCAGGGAAGGCTCATGTTGATGAGCAGATGACTCCCTTCACAGGCAAACGCATGGGTGGAGTTGATTTGTGACCACATGATCAGATTTTACCCAATGTCAAGCCGCACAAGAAAATGTACCATCCATAAGGTCGTGCATTTGTCTGTTTGCCACAAACATCTGGATCGAGTACAGGTCAGACCACCGGGCCTCTCGGTAAGCAGCGAGTACTTTGCAGTACTTTGACTTCAAGCTGCTGCTAGCCGCAGAAATAATTGCTCAGGTGCAGGTTGGTCGAGGTCAGCGGGTTGACAAGGTGGCCAATGAGGATGAGGTGAGTGCTGATGATGAAGAGTACATTCAGACAAAGAAAAGGAGGCCTGTTGAAACACAGACCAGTGACAATGGGCAGCTGTGGCTCAGGGGTGGGGCCAGTGTTATTGGAAGGTTGCCGGTTCAATTCCCTCAGTCAGCATGTCCCTTGGGCAGGATACTGAACGCCAAACAGCTCCTGATGTGCTAATCGGGACCTTGCATTGCAGCCACCACCATCAGTGTATGAAGTTGCTTTGGACAAAAACGACAACTAAATGCCGCAAATGCAATGTAAAAAAACATACAGGGTGCTCCATTTGCCATTTGCCAGAGACCATATACCAGAACTACAGTGTATTAAATTGCAGGTAACCATAGCAACCATGAATTTAACTCATTACAAACAAACTTTATTTTTACAGATTCATAAATTGAAGCTCCTCTGATATCAGAACAGGAAGAACACTTCCTGTGTCATCTTGTAGCAGTGCTGCTGACTTCTTATTAACAGTCTGCAGCTGTTTGAAGGTTACAATTAAAACAGCTGGAAAACAGGAAGAGGGCCTCGATCACAGCCAATCAGAGCTCTGCTTCCATCACACATGCATGCCGCAGTGTTCCACAAAATAAAAACACAGCTGGTAAATATAAAAAATACCGGGCAGTACATTAAATAGTGGAATTAAAACCATACATATAATTCACCTTAAAAAAAACAAACGTGTTCATGGATTCAGCTGTTGTACCAGTTTTACTCGTTTTAATAATCAATATGTTTATAAACCCCTGCTTTAATTTGTCAGTGACTTATGAGTACCTGTTTTAATGATCTGATTATCTATAATATCAATGTATTAATTTCGATATTATCTTTTAAATCAACCCTTAAAACCCACTTTCAAACACTTGCTTTTATGCAGAGTCTTTAAACAGTTTTTCATCTCTTTCGTTTTTTTTAACTGCCCTTATGTATCTGTTTTTAATTCCTCTCATGTGACTTTTTTTCTTTTATTCCCTCCTTCACCACTTTGTTTGTTTCTTTTAATCCATTTATTGTCTTTTATTCTTTTTACTGCGTGTAAACTTTTTTTTTTATCTGTTCTTAATTCCTCTGAACTGATGTCATGTTTCTTTTTTATCTCTGTTTTTGCATTTTTTCTCCCTTTTTCTTTTTCTGTGATTTGTGCTGATTCGTATTGTCTTATTGTGTTTTTATGTATTCTGCTCTGCCTCCTTGTTTCAATTTGCCTTAGATAAGACTTTCTGTGTGTTTGGCTCGACCATGAAGTGTTTGTTCTGTAATATTATCTTCCTGCTTTTGCTTGTTTGTCATGTGGCTTTTTTTTAGCGTTTAAGTCGTTTACCTGCTGTGGATATTTGAGGTCGGACTCGTTGTTGGTTTTCTCCACTCCATTGAGTCCAGAGGGAAATGCTCTCACACTGGTCCAATCCTCCATTTTGGCAGTGTGCCCATCGGGTCCAGACAGTGCTGTAAAGAGAGACATTTATGTCAGATGAACACTAATTTAACAGTTAATAAATTAAAATTTTTGGATCTTGGATCTGTTATTAACATGTAGTAGTCCACTTTAAAAGATCACTTCTTTGTATTCAGTCCAGTTTAAGAGAGCTAAGAAAAGCCATATTCTGTTTTCATATATTTCCGATTTTAGAAATGTCTTGTTTAAAAAAGTTGCCAGGAACCAATCAGCCGGGGAGTACAAAATGTTTTACTGGAGTAACTTCTCATGAAAGAAACAGAGAATAATATCAATGTCTCACTTTCTTACAGATTTGCATCAGACATCTTGTCTTGTTCAATCATAAACAGATGTTATTTCCTCCGTGTGCTCTCGACCTTAAAAGCTTTTCCCTCTGTGGTTGAACTTTTATTAATGGATTTTATTTTTAATAATCAGTCAGTCAAGCAGTTTATCACAGGTCATCGATCAACCTAACCTTCCGTACAGATTAGTGCTATCCAGCTTTACAGAGAACAGAGAAGTTGATCATTGAACAGTACATGTAAACAGCTAAATGATTTTGAGATGATAAGATGTAGTAATAAATCCAATACAACTGATGTCAAAAGATTTGAAATAGAAAAAATCCAATTAAATACAGAGCATGAGACATATATATATATATATATATATATATATATATATATATATATATATACACATATATTCAGATAACAGATAACTTAAGGTAAGCAGCTGACTTTCAGATACATTTGCGCTTTCATCTATTTTGATTTTTGTGTGATGAATCACACCAGCAACCAAAAAGAAACTGACAACTAAAGACTATGTGTATGTCTCCGGTTTTTACTCTCTTTCTTTAATAACAACTTGTTTTAACACATAGAGCAGATCGCTCATATTTTTCTATTTTTCATTGTAGATTGTTTGATCAATAATCTAAAAAGGGAAGTGAAGAACTGAAGCTAGATGAAGGTCTGAACAAAGTCTTCCTCTCCGACATTATAAAGTTGACGCTACAGATGGTACACCAAGAAATGAAGAAAAAAAATGAATTAAACAAACTCGTATTATGTTTTGTTTGTGTTTTTTTTAGATGTCACTGTGCTCATGACCTTGGTATTTATTATTTCTGGGAACGTCTTTGATATTTTTGATATTCTGTACGCTCCTTTGGTAAGTTTGGCTATTTTAAACCAACAATAGACCAGGACCTAAACAATAACTGAATGTTTTTTCGTCTGATCAAAACCTCCTTAATTTACTGGAGTGTCCGAACGTTTTCTTTGGGGGATCAAAACTGAAACTAAATGGTGGGACATGGACCAAAAAGGCAACATTTTACTGTAGAATTAAGATGCAAAAATAGTAAAAGGATTTCAAGTTTTCTTAATTAATCAACTTCCTTTGCATAGTAACTCCACCTGCAATGCATATATATAAAATTAAAAGATCAGAAATAGAGAGCATTTTTATCTCACAAAATAAGAGCATGAACATCGTCTTATTTTTAGAACATTTATTATCAAAACAAAAATATTTAAAATAAAATGTACAAAATTGAATCTCTTGGTGGGCCAACTTTGGCCCCTGGGCCCCACTTTGGGCAGCCCTGATACCAACAGTAGGCTGTGTGTTGAACCTGGACTCATGACCAAGGCTGGTATATGTTTCTAATTTCAAATTCAAACCTTTTTAAAAACATTTTTTGTGGAATGATCTACTTTACAGCATTCATCTAAAAACTCATTTGTAACATAAATAATGTTTTTTTGCTTTGTCATTCATTTTCTGTTGTCTTTGAAGCATTAGTAAAACAATATAACTAACAATGATAATATGTCATGTCATGTCATTATCCGTAACCGCTTATCCCTACAATGATAATATATAAGATCAAAAAAATATCAAACTCAGGGCCATATGATGCTGCAAAATATCGATTTTCATTTATTTTCTATTCATATCCTTGTTTTATGTATTTATATTTATTTTCCGTGTAATATTCCGTTTAAATAGCAGATAATAACATCAGAAAAGATATTTTTCATATAGAAGATATTTAGGATCATATTTCTATGGTGTGTAGAAGGTGTTTTCAGTAAGTATAAATCAGTATTATATGACGGGGATCTTGAAACTTTCTAGACTGACCTGTCGGGTCCATGAAGGCTCGGAGGCCCAGGATGTTGTGCCAGCTCCGCGGCAGGCCGACGTGTCCTGGCCCGCCGCTGGTCCTGGTCCCGGTGTGGCTGACCGCGGCCCCGGTGCTGTAGGAGGAGTACGGGTAAACGTGTCCGTACTGGAGCTGAGCCGGGGCCGGCCTGTTGCTCTCAACAGTCCCGATCTTATTCCTGAGGATGCGGCTGATGGAGCTCACGGACGGCACGTTGTACTTGTCGCACACGCCGTCCGCCAGCAGCCGGTCCCGGATCTCCCAGGCGAAGATGCCCGGGTCGCCCTGCTTGTAGTCCCGGATGCTCTTCACCACGGCGGGGGTGGTGACCCGGGGCTTGCTGCCGCCGATGGCGCCGGGAAGGACGGAGCCGGTGTCGTTGTAGCGGGCCAGGATCTTCGACACGCAGCCGTGAGAGACGCGCAGCTGGCGGCTGATGTCGCAGGGCCGCATCCCGAGCTGCGCCAGCTCCACGATCCGCAGCCGCACCGCGTGAGGGAGCGGCCGGCCGTTGACGAAGAGCCCGCCGAGCTGGTTCACCTCCCCGTAGCTCTGCTCTGCACACACGGGACACATGGACGGGATTTTAGTCGGAATACATCACAGTTACATGATCTGTACTCCTGATTTCTCTTAATGATTCACGTTATATGTTTATCTGCAGTACTCTGAATATCAGCAGAAATATGACCTTTTATTATTTCTCAGGATGGAAGGAGAGTTTTCAGTCTAGGTTTCTTATTTTCCTAAACGTGATGTCAGCAGTTACTCCTTTAACAGCTTCATTTTTTAAACTGTCTTTCCTGTATATTTTTTGAAAAAAAATTTAAAATTCTTTTTATTATTTTAATTTATTCACATGTCGATGTAATTTTAAACAATCTGTAGCACAAGAATCTTCTTTTCCCATCCTGTGTCACATGTGCTGAAATAACATCCGCTGTGATATCAGACACACTAAATAAACTGCTGATAAAATAAATTATCTTTCCCCAAATGTATTCTTTTTTTAGGGCGATCACACTGAATATTTTTCATGAGTATGTAACACACACACACACACACTTGGTAGACGCATAGAAAATTAAATCCTGCTCTGAGTCACTTTTTTTTTTTTTTTTTTGCTTTTTGCTCAGAGCCAAAACTGAGACCGAATGGTGCAAAAATTTGGATTTGGAGTCCAAAGTCCCTGCACAGTGTGTAGCTGTTCTTAGATGATGAAAGTAATTAATAATAACAATAATAATAATAATAATAATAATAATAATAATAATAATAACTGATCTTTCATCTTTGAAAAAGCACTTTTTCCTATTAAACAATTGATGACTTATGTTGTCACTTTCTTAAAAAAAAGCATAATGAGCCTAACTGATGTGCATTTTTACCTCACAAAAAAAGGAATGCACAAGACATTTTTATACTTTTTTAACATTTATTATATTCACATGTTATTTAGCTCGAAACATCTCGCGGGTCCTCGTGGAGGGACAACTCGGGCCCCAGTTTTAGCAGCCCTAGGTTATAGTATAAAATATGGTAACATGTTATACATTTGTTGTTTCATATCTTGCATTTGATGATGATATGGATGAAATCCCAGATTTGTACTTCTCCTACTAATAGGCCTTATGCTGAACATTTCGAAGATTTAGAGTGCAGAAGAGAAAAATGAGCTGTTAGCTGAGAGCGATCATGACTTCTCTGCTGGTGTTGCAATGCATAAACCAGCTGCAGGAATCCAAGAATCAATGAAATAATTAGATGAGGTCGATGAATTGTGCAACTGAACCTCTTTATAAAAAGAATTCTTGCTGTTATTCAACGATTACGTCTCTGTTTTCCGCACTGTGCGGTCAAAGCCATTCCATCTGCATGCCATCATTAACTACAACTTTTCGATAAACTTGTGTATTCAAATTGATTTAATCACAATAATGTCAATAAAAAAAACCATTTTGTTTCCCATTTCTTGTTCATTGTGTCGCTGTATGCGGCAGCAACATGGCAGATAATTGTCATTAAAGGGCTAATAATAACTGTTGACTGATTCAATTTCAGGTTAATTCACATTTTACCAATGAAGGGCTTAAAGAATATCATAGTAGAAAAATGTGTGATCATGTGATCATAACACAAGGCATTGACACATTTATGTTAGAACAACGCGTTCTAGTGTCAAACAGCGTTCAAAGGACCTTATTCCCCTCAAAGATAACTTGTTTATACTTAATTATGATATCAGATTAGAAGAGACTGCAGGTTACACTCTTAAATTTCACTTTTCCTGCCGGTAGAGCGACTACTTTAACTAAAACCTTATGATTACAACAATAATTCCTTCCAGGAGCAGATCCAGACTCCAGTTCCCTCGTTCAAAAGAAAATAGGCTCCTGAGAGATCTGCAGTGTTACAGCAGATCAAATGCTGTGTTTGGTGATTCATTTACATTTCTGTAGAATCACACAAACTGCTTCCTGTGTCTTGACTGCAGCACAAGCCAGCGTTCACTTGTCTCTCGTCTGTTTATGATTAATGTCATCTGACGTGTTAATCCTCTGATGGTTTATGTACTTTTCCAGACATGCAAGACGCGGCGTTTCCCCATTTGGTTTCTTTAGTCTGCAGGTCTCAACTCAAATTTTGACAGCGGATTGATCTGCATAAAAACATGATCAGAGTCAAATGCAACTGCATGCAAAACATTCACTTTCTTCTAGCTTACTTCATGCATTTCTTTGATTTGATTTCTGTCTTCAATTGAAGTATAATACATCTATATTCAAAAGCAACCAGACAAGTGAAAAGCTGCATGTCTACTTAGTGCCCAGTGTAAAAGGACCCAATCTTCTACTTAATTACATTTCACCATATCTGACTTTGAAATAAAAGAACAAACTCCACACAGTGGTGAAGCTGATATTTTATGTAACAATCTAATTAACTTGAATTAAAGAAGTTATAAGTAGCTTTTAAATTTAATTTTAATTCCTGCTGCTGATGTCTTTACGGGCAGCAGAAAAAGAAACACCATTAGAACAACTTTTTCTAAAAAAAGACATGTAAAATGGAGAGCGAATTTTCTTTTCAGCCCAACAGGAATTCACTCTCTCTGCATGTTGAAGTTCAGAGTTTGTCCTCTCACCCATCGGCTGCCGTCCACAGCGTCTCACCGCTCCACCATCCAACACTCCGACTGCAGCCTGCAGCGGTCTGAACCGTCTCCTCTTCCTCCTCCCCCTTCGGGTGGAAGTCATGTCATCGTTTCCTGTTTGCAGAGCAGGAGGATCATTCAGCGTCAACACCCAGGAAAAAGAGGGATCCTGAAGGGCTCTTTGGAGAGCTTAAAGCTGCATCCTCATTCCTCTGAAGTCCACATGTTGACACTGAACACGTCATTACAGGCTGATGAAACGCTGTCCCATCTGACTCAGTGATGCTGGATTCTTTCCTCTGAATTTGGAGAAGTCCATGAGCCCACTCTACCGACTGATTTCCACACAGGGGTATGTCTTCAGAAGACTGGGGTAGCACAAGTCATTTGATAAAGTAAAGTTAGGGTCCCTCCACACTGAGTCAGCTGTAACAGCTGAAAACCGGTTGCTGACAGAGGCGTCAGCTAGTTAGCAAGTGAGCATAAAAGTTGACTCAGGTTTACATTTATAAATGGTTTGAAGAATTATCCAAAGATTGTTATCTTAAAGTAACATAATGGATATACAGTTGAAATAGTTAGCTTTAAATAATAAACAGTTAAAATAGTTTGCTTAAAATAATCAATAAACACTTAAGATAAAGCCTAACCATATGGATAAATAGTTGAACTATCTGGCTGACAGCAATGGATGAACAGTCTACATAGTTAGCTAAAAGTACTAGCTTCACATTTGAAATAGCTAAAAGTAACCCTATAGATAAACAGAGGAAATAGCTAGCTAACATTAATAGATAAACAGTTGAAATAATTAGCTAATCGTAGCCTAATGGCTAAAAAAATGGAAATAGGTCACTTGAAATAACCAATAAACATTTGAAATGGTGAGCTAAAAGTTGCCTGATAGATAAACAATTCAAAAAGTAAGCCAACATTAATAGATGAACATGCTAAAGAGTTAGCTAAATGTAAAATACTATACTGCTAAACAGTTAAAATAGTGAGCGAAAGATAGCAAAACAGGCTAAAAAGTTAACTAAAAGTAAAATGTCGGCTAAGCATTAAAAATGTTTGCTAACAGCAATAGATAATCAGTTGAAATAGCATAGTTAAAAGTAATAGATTAAAAAAAAGTGAATGCTAGCTGAAGGTAGGTTAGGCTAATAGATCATCTACACAGCTGAAATAGTTAGCTTAATTAATCGGCAAATATTAGTGACGTTACTATACAATACTAGTGAAAATAGATCAAACGTGTGACTTACTTTCATAGTTTTTGCCAACATTTCCATTATAGTTTAGGTTGAAATAGGTAATATGCCTTTATTGCACAGGACCATGTGTGGATCAGGGTTGAAGATGGAGAAGACCTTAAAACTGTTGTGGCACTGAAGTTACACATGAAAACATAGCTGCAGTTCAGGTTACACGTATAGGTTTCGTCACTGGTTTTCAGATAAAGGCGGAGGAGGAGCACTTGAACGCCTCATTAAGCGGTGGAGCAGCAGGTTCAGTGTTCACAGCTCATTCTTTCAGACCTGCAGCAGCATTAATATAAAGAGGCAGTTCACTTCAAAACTGCAACACGTTACCACAATAGTGTTTCAGTTCCATAGAGACACCAGAACATTTTCGCCAATAGTCTGAAAACATTTGTAGTTTATATTCAAGTCTTTTCCATCTGACATGTATCATTATATTTTGGAAATGCTAGTAGGCTTAATAAGTAGCTTAAAAATCATGACATGAGTGAGATGTGTTAAACAATCTCACCAGTAACATTCCCACACTGACTTTAAAAGCATCTCGATTAGATTTTAGTGCAATGGCGCCTCCTCTAGGACAACTTCCTCCATTACAGGTATTTTTCCCCCTTTCAGTGGAGGGTTGATCAGTGAGAACTCAGCTGTCACTTAACAAACTTTAAAGTTGAAATGTAGCGAAATACTTAATGAGATGAAACTATATTTTACCGGTCTGTAAGTTCCAAATAAGTTCCAAGAGAGCACAGTGGAACTTGGTATTCATGAGAACTTTCATGAGGAGTTTAGCTGGTACACTTCCAGTAAATCAATTTCAGTTGATCGCTAAACAGAGTCATCTGACAAAATCAGTCACTGTGGATGGATGTTTTGGTGGGAATCAGTGGAGCAGTACAGCCAAATAACATTTGGTTCTCTTTAGGTAAGTTTCAAGAAATGTTCAGAAAGGAACTAGAATAACAGACCCATAAAAACACATTATACAGATAAGAAATCATTTCATTTGAATTATTCTAGTTATGTAATATGAAGGGATTGCAATTTTGGGGCAACAGCACACACAACTTCCTGCCAACCTTTTCAGAATAAATGAATGAATGTAAACATCATGACAACGTTTGGTATGCATGGTATTGCATGTAAAATGATATCTGAATATTTTCATCAAACAACAGTTTCATCATCATCACTGTATGTGTTTGCTTTATTGGTTTTCAAAATAAGAGCGATGTCATGAAAAGGTGAACAATTGATTGGCCATTGATGTACCTACATGCTGCAGCTCTGAACTGAGGATGCGAGCTGCAGTTCGTCAGTGTGACAGCAGGGGGCAGTGTGAGCTCAGGGTTGAACTGAGGGTCAGCTGGATTGACAGTCCGTTTAAAGCTGCAGGCAGGGATGCGTTCAGTTGTCTCATCTGCAATGTAACTTTAAAGGGCTCAAATGTGCGTTTGACTTTTTCACTTCCCTTTCATGTCCTCAGGATTAAATGTGTTCATCGTATTTTTTTTTTAACCTTTGGTTTGATCTGACACATCAGGTTTGTTTCTCCACATCACTTTTAAATCTAGGGAGCATGCTCAGTAGGTGCCAGGTCCCGGTCTGCTTTCCAACCTGGAGTATTCAAATATTCTTGTTGTATGTGACACTTGTCTCAGAGAGGAATTTGAGGAATTCTACAATCTAAAAAGCCACTTAAAGGGAAAATGACACCAGAAAACAAAGGTTTTAAATGGTTTTGGAGCTGATTATGTCTATAGTGACGATTAAAAATGCACTTGTGATGTTTGTTTGGAATTGGAGATCTGAGGTTATAAATGAGCATTCTTTCTTTCATTTTGTTTATTGATTAAGATTTTTAATATTTTTGATATTCTAACATGATTAGAATATCTTTATGTTATTAGCATTTGTTTTGTTTTATACTGGCATTCATTACATTTGCTTGCAGCAACAACCAATTCAGGGTCCTTTGAATACAGTCTATTTAATCTATAGTTATGTTTATATAATCGTGATTTTATTTGGTTTCATTTATTTTACTTTCATAGATATTCTACTTGTTTTCTTATTTCAATGTTAAAATGTATTCACACGTTTAAATGTTATTACGCTGTATTTTTTTTATTTTCCCTAATTTCCATTTCATTTTATTTTATTTCACATTCATTTAAATGTAATATTACGTAGATTTATTTATTTTCATGTGAACCTCAATTTGCTTTTATTTGTTTTTCTTTTACTTTATTTTTCAATTGACTTTCTTATTCAAGTGTTTTATTATTTCACTTTTATTTAATTGTATTTTTTCCATCTTATTTTCATTTTAAGGAATCTTATATTTATTTAAACGCACATTCTTATATATTTTTTCTCTTAATGTGAAGCTCAACTGTAGTTTGTCTTTTTTAGTTTAATCAAAAAGTCTGTTTTTAATTTTAATTATATACATTTTAGGCTAAATAAACTCTGGCTAAAGCCGCTAACTACTGGAAATGGGAACAGCTTTGGTGTGTGTGTGTGTGTGTGTGTGTGTGTGTGTGTGTGTGTGTGTGTGTGTGGTCATGAATATAGAAGACAGTCTATTGAAGGCAGCAGTCTGAGTACCATGACAACTCCGAGCAGCTTCACATATATGCCCAGCAGTGAGTGTGTGTGTGCGAGTGCGTGTGTGTCTGTGTGTGTGTGTGTGTGTGTGTGTGTGTGTGTGTGTGTGTGTGTGTGTGTGTGTGTGTGTGTGTGTGTGTTTGAAAGTGTGTGTGTGAAAGTGTGTGTGTCAGGCCATTATAAAGTGTTCAGGGGGAATAAATGGGATAAATGTGGAGGCTGTGCGGTCTTTGTGGCCGTCGACTCATCGTGTGTTTGTTTGCAGAGTTCGACCACCCAGTAGGGACTAACACACACACACACACACACACACACACACACACACACACACATACACACACTATGAAAGCTCAATCGTTGTCAAACACATCACACACACAGCAAGGTGGAAACAAAAACTCTGATCCTGCTGTAAAAAATGTTCCAAAAACAAGAAAAATCATAGAGAAGTTTGGTTCCAAAATGTTCTCTGACACATTTCCAGCACTCATCAGGTCGTACAGTCTCGCAAATTAACATTCAAGCCTTATTTTGTCTTAAAATATCAGACAACTGTGTGGATGTGGTGACATCATCCCTCTCCTCTACAGAACCGTTTGAGTTGTTTTGGGTCAGAACCACAAATAGACAGAAGAGCAGAGGAAGGTGAACCAGTGCACCAGAATCTAGACGCTGAAAACAGAGAGGGCTTTGGTATTATTTTAAAAAGTAATGTCTTGATAATATATTATTTTAAAAAGTGTTTTTGTTGTTGTTTGTTCAAAGTTAAAGCTGACTTCAGCACATTTGATGTTTCCAAACCACGCAAACTGAAATTCTGACTTGTTAACGGCGCCGTGGATGAGAAGCCGGAGGATCGCTGGAGTTGTGACACTTCATCCTGACGCGGACGTGAACGATTGCATCCAATTTCACAACCATAAGCTCAAGATCTGTGGCGACATCTCACCTCGTGTGGGATCTAAATCCTCGTGTGGGATCATAAAAAGTCTGGATTCATCCTCTGGGAGTCACAAACATCTGTACAAAACTTCATCTGAATTTTACAACATTTTGTTGAGCTATTTCAACATGCATGACTACAGTGATACATTAATGCAACATACAGCATTAACTGAATAGTTAATATGTCACTCAGGGCTCGGTTAATGAATGTAAAAAACATGGCCATTATTCCTGCAGTATCACTTTAAAGTATCATCTATATACCTCATCAATTTAAGTGAATTCCTGCACTGTAGACTCTTTACTTTATGTATTAATTTTATTTGTTATATTTGTTTTTCAGTCTTATCTATATTCTTATAATATCTGTGACTATGATTAAAAGCCTGTTTTTCTAACATGTGTCTGTCAGCCTGCAGGTGAGGCGGGATGTTGTATGTAAATGTTTGAAAACCCAGTAAAATCCTTTGATTTGTGGACTGACTGATATGTTTTCGTTCAGGGTCGATACTATCATCGATCTTTAGCAATCAATGACACCAATAAGTGATATCTGGACAATCTTAGGATCAAAATTTAGAATGACCAGAGTTGGAATAACTTTTTAGGCACTTTACCAGAATATTTACGTGTTCCGTCTCCTCCGCTGCATTTTTTCCCCCCGAAAACTTTAGTTACAGGTAACTCAGACTCAGATGATTCAGTTTGAATGGGCTTTTACTTGTGGTGTGTAAGCACTCAGACGGTTTTGTGGCTGGGATGTGCATTGACACCACAAAGAACGCTGCATCAGAGCCAAAATATTACAAATTGAAAATAAAATTTTTCACTGGCAATCTGAGACAAAAAAAGAAAAGAAAAAAAGAAAAAAAACCGATGCCGATAATCTGAAAATTGCTGAATGGCCGATTCTCCAGGCAGCAAGGAACCAGATATAACACGTGAATGGGACAGCTTTAAAGTTGGTCTCTTTTGGTGGAGGCAGGCTAACAGCTCCCCCCGGCTGCTGGGCTTTGTGCTGAGATCGGCCAAACAAATCTGCAGCGAACGCAAAGCAACTTCTTCTCATCGGACTCAGGGAGGAAAATTTGTTCGGATTACTGTCACAACGAAAGCAGATCACAGAACAAAGAGAACCAATCTGAGACTCTGGTGTCAAAACATGGACATGAAGGATTACAGTGGCTGTTACGAGGACTCAGAGGTGGAAGAAGTTCTCCGATCCTCCAAGTAAAAGTACAAAAGTAACCATATTAATTACTCCAATCAAGTGAAGCAATCAAGAGGTAATGAAGATCAGTGCTAATTAACTGTGTGTGTGTGTGTGTGTGTGTGTGTGTGTGTGTGTGCGTGTCTGACCCTTCATCTGCTGCTCGAGTTAATCCTCACCACAAACACTGAAACGCACTCCAGCCCTCCTCCGAGCCTTTGGTGTTTTATATTTGAGCATCATCTTAAATTCAGTGTTTTCTCAATGAGGTTTTGTATGCAGAGTTGATAAAACTCAGAATGAAGTGCAGAACAGTGTGGTTCATTGCTTCATCTTTGATTTCTCTCACAACAAATTCATTTGCACGCATTTCGAAATGACTTTAGAAGACACTGTGGCCATTCTGCTTACTTATTTATTTTAAAGTTACTTCCCTGGCCTGTGGTGGGTCATTTTTCCCATCTAAGTCCAGTGTTCTTCCACTCAGTTTGCTTAATTTTGCCTTATTTTACATTTCTTATTCTATTACTGAATATGTGGAGCCTTCAGCATTTCTTTTTAGCAGGTGACTGATGCAGTATGGAGAACAATTCACAAAGATATTAGAACTTTAGATAAAATAATAACAAAGATGATAAAAAGTTATGTGTAATGGAAGTAATTGGTTGTAGGCAGGGGCATAAGTATTTTTTCATTTAATTCCTATCTATCTATCTATCTATCTATCTATCTATCTATCTATCTATCTATCTATTGTGTTATTAATTTAAAAAGAAAGAATAAATAATAGTTTTGTAACTCAGTAATAATGCTGTGATTTGACCAGCAGCTGCAACAATCCTGCATTCATCTCACTTCTCATAAATGATAAGACAACAAACACACAGAGGCAGATATATGATATATTTCTCTCTTTCTTCTCTCTCGAACGCATTTTTCTCGCCTATTTTTTTTTTTTTTTCGACACGCTCGCAGATTCTTTGGCTCTTTTGTAAACAGGAAGCGGATCAGTGACTCTAACAGGCCTAAATGTAAATGAGTCGCTTCTTCTTTCTCTCTAATCCTCCATCATTAAACATTCACCTCCTCCCCGGAGCTCCACCAGCGTCTCTCTTAATGCGCTGCTCCCGGTTTTTTTTTCACACCCTCCACCACTTGACCCTCGGGACCCGCCTCCGTCCTTTTTTTACCGGCTCACACACACACACACACACACACACACACACACCCAGGCCGTTAAAAGGGGGACGGAGGACACACACTCTCTTCATGTCTTCCCCCCCCCTTCCTCATGTATTTTTCATGCTGTTAAATCCTCTCCGGTCGGCCCGAGCAGCTCCGGGCTCCCGATCCCTTTAACGGCATTCATGGACCCGAACCCTCCGCTGTGCGCTCCTCTCTAACGGGCTGCGGCGGATCAACCGGCGCGGACACAAACCTGGAACACGTCCCTTCGCTCTCCATCCGCCGCCACCTCCGGTTCTTCCCTCACCCCGGTGTGATGTCTTTTGGCGCCGGCGCAAAAACGGGCTTCTCCGTGCGGGACATCCTGGACCTCCCGAACCCGAGCGGGAGATGCGGCTCCGGGACCGAGGAGACCGAGGAGGACGACACCGAGGAGGCCTCCGCGGAGGCTGCGGCGGCGGGAGGCGCGCAGAAATTGGGATTTAGCGGCCGGAGTTTCTGCGAGCGCGGCGGCGGAAGTTACGGCAGGTGGAGCCGCGGATCCGGTAACCTGCACTTCTCATGTGAGGAGACTTGGTTTGAAAAAATTCAAATCTTTATTTACATCACACTTTTGAAGCCAGAATCATTAATCTGACGTTGTTTTTGCTCGTGCGTAAAGACCAGTCCAAGACTGAATTGTATTGATCTGCTAAAATAATGATAATCAATAATTATGCTGCTTTTATTAACCTGTTTAGTAAATCCATCGTCTGTTTTACTAATACAATTACAGAACATATAATTTGACCGTAATGTAATCCTTATTTCTGTCCGGAGAGCCGTGCGTAACTGCAGACCACCTTTTCATCTCCCTTCTTCATTTTTCAGGTTTTACATGATAAAGTAAATTATATTATTATTCAAATCATTGCCTCGTTATTGAATTAAACTGTTGTAAGCAGCCAGACAATTAGAACGTGGCTCCTGATGTTTAGTTTTCGTTGTGTCTGTGAGGGAAAGCAGCGTGGAGCTGTTCGGTCAGTCAGACTCGTGTTGAGCCTTAAAATCGTATTTTTGTGAATGGAGTTCTGCACGGGGCTTTTTTTTTTTTTTTTTTTTTTTAAAGGAGCAGCTTCTGGGGAAATGTAATTCCTCTGCATCTAAGGAGTCTACATGGAATGACATAAAACACACTGAGCTGAATAATTTGTTCAGTGGCTTAAAAAAACGTAAAATCGTTGATGATGTGTGGCAGTGGAATTATTTCTAACTGTTTCACTCTAAAGAACTCCAGTCTGTTCCTGCGAGTAATCTGATTACCTGTCGTGTCTGCCTGCAGTACACCGTCTTTCTATAGAGCCCCGCACCGAGCCCAAATCTCCCGAGCTCTCCACGGACGAGTCCCCGGACGCGGAGCGGGATCTGGCGGGCGGCGCGGCGCAGAAGAGCCGCAGCAGGAAGCGGCGGGTGCTCTTCTCCAAGGCGCAGACCTTCGAGCTGGAGCGCCGCTTCCGGCAGCAGCGCTACCTGTCCGCCCCGGAGAGGGAGCACCTGGCCGGGCTCATCCGCCTCACCCCGAACCAGGTGAAGATCTGGTTCCAGAACCACCGCTACAAGATGAAGCGGGCCCGGGTGGAGCACAGCCTGGAGGCGCTGCAGCTGCTGCCCGCCCGCAGGGTGGCCATCCCGGTGCTGGTGCGGGACGGGAAACCGTGCGACCGGATCACGGCGCAGGACCTGGAGGCGACGCTCAGGTCCGGCCTGAGCCTGCCTCTGTGTGCGTACTCTCCGCTGCTGCACCCCGCCTACGGCCCGGACCACCCCGGCCTGCCCCAGCAGCACCCAGGGGTGCAGCAGCTGGCGCACATGTACCACTGGAGCTGGTGAAGCGAAACTCTCACCGAAGGGGTTCAGTCCCGAAAACACAAATGCATCTCATGAACTCGAGTTCGGCTTTAAAATGACAGATTACACTCTCTTGAAATGTAAATACTTCTATTTGCAAAGTGAGAAAAGTCCATCTTTTCTGAATGGGGTTTGGTACAAAAAATCTGAAAATTTGTGTTCCCTTGAAAACAAAAATGTAATTTTCCAGAAAGGATGAGAGTCTTGGAACAAAGCGGAATCAGTTATGTCACGTCAGAAAATATGAAACGAAGTGAAGCGACCGCACAAGTTGCTGAAACTTCAGACCCGCTTCCTGTTTAATTATTCGAGCAGTTATCTCGTGTAACGGCGAACTTCCCTCTCAGTGTGACCTCTGTCAGCCTCATACAGCTCGGTTCAGATCACGGTAAACCTCCTGTCACCCGCCCGGACGCGCAACACGTCTAAAACTACACTGTAAAAATATGTGAATGTAAAAAAAAAAAAAAGACTGAAACTGCTCAGAAAGACGGATCAAACCAAACTCCACACTGCTTTTTTTTTTTTTTTTTTTTTTTCATGGGGGGACTTTCGTTGTTGTTTTTGTTGTGTTTTATTCCCCCGCAGAAGTGTCACTTTTATCGCGAGAAGATGTTTCCTGTGTGTTTTATAAATCTATTTATAATGTTGACTCTTGATGTTTTGTAATGAGCTGGATATTTATGATGGTGAATAAAAGTTGGAGCAGGTGTGAGCGGTTTCATTTCAGACTGTACTGGAGTAGATGAAGGTGTGAACAACTTGCGTTTCATCACACATCTCCAATTAGTCATTGGAGTCATTGTTCAGGTGGACTTTAATAGTCAGGATGTACAATATAAACTTAAAGGTAAGTATGAAAGGTAAAAGGTAAATTGATTGTTGCTGGTGAATGTGGAGGGCTCAATAAATGATTTTTATATTTAGCCATGTGAGAAAGAGTGTATTAAAGAAACATAAAGTGATTTAGTGTAATATTTCAGGAATAACTTAAAGATATGTAAAATTGAATTAAAAAATGTTCCCAGAATGAGTTTTAGAAGATTTCTTGAATTGGTCAAAAAGTTAATGGAGTTTGGTGCATTTGGTGTAATTTCTTTTCTGTTTTTTTTTTTTGGGGGGGGTTAAACATTGCGGTCTGTAGTGACTATATCTATTTATTATTTATCAGCTATTTTTCCTCCTCTGAATCATACAAATTAGAGAAACCTGAAGATCATCAGCAGGATCTAAGGCAGCGGTTCCTGGACTGGGGATCAAGGTGCCTCCTCAAATTCCCAAGATAAACCTAACGTGGATGCATCATGGTTAAAAGAATAAAAATAGACAAATGCAATGTGTTTTCATTTGATTGATAATACGGGATATTTTCACCTTTAGGTCTTTAAAAAAAGACCACGTCTCATGTTCACATAGGTGAGAACCTGTCTCAGACATTACCTAAATTAAAGGGTCCACCTTATCAAGTCGAGTTCGGCTGTAAAATGATTGTTTTCCTTCCCAGACTAGGCTCCTTGAAAATATAAATGCTACATACATGTTCATATGTTATGAGTGGACTCGTGTTTATATGGGGACCATCTCCATTTATTATCTACCAGCTTTTGTTCCCCCTGTGAATTGTAAAAATTAGAGAAAACTGAAGACCATCAGCAGAAGTCAAGGCAGCGGTTCCAGACCTGGGGATCAGGGGCCCCACAAAAAGAGGACCCAGACAAATCTGAGGAGGTAGCAACATGATTAGAAGAAGAAATGTCGATGGTGATGATGATGAAGATGTGTTTGTTTTTCCTGTAACCCTGTAACTGTTGTCATTTGAGTTTAAATACCTAAATATATTCACATTTGTATGGTGTTTCGCATAAGATCCGGTCAGATAAGTAGTTCAGGATCAAACTAGTTTATCAGCTGCACAACAAGAGCCCAAAATTATTTGTGGAGTTTTGATTATTTATAACTTTGCTTGGGAATGTGACACTTAAGGCTGAAGCATGATATCAGTGGACTTTCTGAGGGACTGCAGGTGAGTGTTCACACCTGATCCTGAGGCTTTATGTCTCATGAACTCTCTCAGATGGACGTTCATTCATTCAGGTGCTGAGCTCATTACTGCTGCATCCTCATTGAATCTGTGTTTAACACCTCTCAGACTCCAGTGTCATCATGTTTTTGAGAAATGATGCACAGAGAACGGGAGGACCTGGGGGTCAGGATTAGGTTTTGAATAATAAACATTTGAATAATAAAGGAATAGTGCAATATTTCAGGACATTTACATTACGTTTCTTGCAAAGAGTTAAATGAGAAAGAGTGATGCCACTCTTGTGTCTGGTATGACATACTAGACATACCATTCGGTATGAAGATAGAGCCAGGAGACGATAAGCTTAGCTTAGCATAGAGACTGGAAACAAGGTGAAACAACAAGCCTGAAATAAAATCATCTACCAACTCGTCTAAGAACTCGTAATTTTCTACAGACATGAGCAAACAATACAATCAAACAAAGCCTAACTTTGGATTTAAATGAATAAACAACAAGGAACGTCATCCTAATACCAATACTACCACTTTTTTGTGTCATGAATGAAGTAGTTACCTGCAAGAGTTTCGGCAGCTGCCGGTAAAGTTCCTGAACCTTTGGAGGGTATTTCACCTGGAGCAGGAACTTTGTGCCACGTAAAGGAACTAAATGAAGACAAAACGCAGATTTTAGTTTTTATGATTTTCTTTAAAGGTTCTCGGCTATCTGGAAAAGTTCTTGCAATGGGATTAAACCTGAGCTTTTGGAGGTGTTGTAAGATGAATTTCATTACAAGAGCTAGCAGTGGCTAACAGTTTCCCACTGTCCTCTCACTGCTGTGATGAAGAGATTTCCCTGTTTGCTGGACAAATAAAGGAAATTCTGATTCTGATCGTGTTTCCAGTCTTTGCACTGAGCTTTACTGTGCTGGAACTGTGCTAAAATGTTGAACTGTTCCTTTAAAATTGTTTCCCACAATCAAACAAAACACCCAAAAGTGTAAAATGTCATATCTGATGAGAGCTAGCTGAACATCTGCAGCATCAGACGCACAGAGAGTGAATCTAATGCTGAAGATTTTGCGGTTTTATTGTCTTCAGACTGAATGTATGTGTTTTCTCAGAGGATTAAAACATCTTTACTGCAGCAGACGACTTCATTCAGAACAAGACAACCAGCTATTTACTGAGAGGTGACAAAAGAGAGAAAGACCCCCTGTGTGTGTGTGTGTGTGTGTGTGTTTGTGCGTGTGCGTTGGGGGGTCTCTGTGTTCAGAGGTGTCAGAGGTCGGCTCATCTCAGAAGGGATGATGTCACGGGAGGAGGGGGCGGGGTCAGAGCTTTGAGACAGTGATAATGTGTCACCTGCTGCTTTAAAAGAGCAGGAGAAGAAGAAAAGCAGGAAGACACAAGACAAACAGATGTGAGCTGTGGAGTTTAAAGGACGAGTTTGGTGTTTTCAGCTTTGTCACATGGTACTTTACTGCAGACCTTCTCAATTCTGGTGATATATCTGATATTTTTGACCAGAACATATTATTATTATTATTTACAGTTATTCACCAACCCATCAAAATGTTTCCAACTTTATCAAAGTTTGAGGCTGCTGGGCAAGTTTGCCTTAATTTAAATGAACGTTAAACCGTCCCTGTGTGATTTCTTTTTGTGTGTTTTCTAAAGGGAAATCAACCGATGATAAATATGTGAAATTTGAAATTCAGATTTTCTGACATGCCCAGAAAAATCTGTATTTGAAATGTCCTTTGTTTATCATGCTGTAGTTGATAGACAAAACTGATGAATTTATTTATATGTAATTCTATTTTTACAGGAAACTAATTAAATGCAACCAATGCCATGTATACAGAGATGTGCTTGTTGATTTACAATCCTTTGAGGAACAAAGCACAAGAGACAGCATTCTCAGCTAGACATAAACAACAGACAAGCAACCACTACCGATTGTGATTTTAATGCTCCAGCAAATTTCCACCTCTAACTACAACACCTAAAAAAACATTGGTATGTTCCTTTAAGGAGCTTCTACATTCCATAAAACATGTAAACAAATGTTTTATTTTCAATTTTCTTGTAATTTCTCTATGATTTTCTTTCCTCTTATGTAATTTTACATTATCTCTCCTCTTTAAATCACTTTGATTTCCTGTCAATATAAATGACTGGTACATTAGAATTTGGATTTCTTTCTTTCAGGCAATTCCTTGTATCATTTCTTTATTTTCTTATTAAACAAACAAAAAAAGAAAACCATTTTCCCCATCTCTTTGTATGCAGTCTGACATTTCTGTACATTATTTTCATATTTTGTTCCAGCTCTATTTTGTATTTGATTCATTCAGCGTCAGTGGAGTTCATATAGACAGGATTTTTTTGTTTGTCTTTTAAATAATGTCATTTTAAAAATGTTAAATACAGCAGATGGCATGCTTGCTGTTCATCTTGCAGTCAGCAGGTGGCAGCAGAAGCTTAATTAAAAAGTACTTTTGCGGAGACATTTATAAATACGCTCAATTGTACTTGAGAGCGCCTTCATTTATCCCCCGAACCCTTCACCAGCACAATGCATTGTGCAACTCCAACCTTTACTCTGAACTGAATCTCAACCTTATTCTGATCCTATCCAGGACTCTGATATGTGCAGATGCTTCACAAGGATGAATCCACCTGAGTATGGACCTGATGGCATCCTCACTCTGAAGGTGCGTGCAGGTCAACTGTTAGATGTCTTAACTTTTAACTTGACCTTTTCAGTCTCTCACTGCTCATGTCTGCAGTCACATTCTGATTATTCGTGATTGACTTCTATACAGGAGACCTGTTTTCACACTCTGTATATATGAACTTAAGATTCAACAACTAGTTAATGAACAGAAACATTGCAACAGCACTGCAAATGTTTCAAGAAGTCCACAACATTCTCGCTCTCCTACAAAATACCATAAAGCCTGTTTGCCACAGTTTTTATCCGTTTTCCCAGCTCAGTTTGCAAACAGACCAAACTCTCACGTGAACATGAGAAAGCTGTTCACGGACTATAGTTCATCATTCACTTGCATTGTGCCCTCCAAGCTCATCTCCAGGCTCAGAGATCTGGGACTCCACACCTCCACATTGTGAACACCCTGATGTGCAGACCTCAGGCTGTGATGACAGACACCACCGCATCCTCCACCCACGCCTCCATCAGCTTTTAACACCCTCATCAATTTTTCTCACAGTTGATCCGGTTCAGCTTCCTCAGGGTTCACATCTAGCAGTTCCTGACCTGGACTCACGCCACCACACCAACGCCGTGACAAACAAAGCGAGAGATCGGCTCTTCTTCTACTGCAGGCTGAGGAGGTGCAATATGGACTTCAGGATACTCTGCAACATCATGCAGCCGCACCACTGATTATGCTAAAGGGACATTACGTCGAAGTATGACTAATGCGCTGCAGCCTCACTGACATGGTAGTTCTTGATGGCCTCAGTGAATCCACAATTTCACAGTGCATGATACAGAAGACAGGTCATGGTGGATCACTTCTGGACCTCCCTCCATCAGAAACACACGCACATAGTTTAGGATAAGGAAAACAATTTAGTGATATATATATATGGAAGTATTTTCGAGAAGACAGATCGTTACAGTCAATGAGACGGCTGCCAAGCCAGAGACCACTGTTCCAGACAGCGCTTTAACATTTGTGGGCATTTTTTTTTTTTAAGCCAAGCCGCAATGTTTTCTTAACCATGTGGGTTTGGTGCCTAAACCTGAAGACTGACATAAAGAAAGCTATTCAGACATATCCTGAAGACACCAAAATAAGAGAGAGAGGTATTTGATAAGCATTTATACAATGTGTCTTTTTATTTATCTTTTTCATTCAGGAAAATCCTGGACAGCATATGAATGTGAAAATAAACTCTTTAAAGGGAAACTCACACTGTATTTCTGACTGAAGAGGGGTTGAAATTACTACAGAGGAGGACGAGTGGAAGGAAATCACAAAAAACATGGTCATGTTAAAAAAAAAATGCATAAAAAAGTCAGTTTGTTCAGTCAATGTTGAGATTTCTTCAGATGAAAATTGAAGAAAGAAGAAAAACATTAACCTCAAGATGGCGCTCTTGAGCTCCAGTGTCTTTGTGCGGTTTACACAGACAGCAGAGACACGTGCGCATGCACACGCACACACACACACACACACACACACACAGCTGAAGACATGTGAGCATTTTCCATGTTTCTCATGTTTCTTAATGCGTCCTCAGCTGCCAAGTGGTGCCGAGTCAGCGCCTTGACCTCCCCCCGACCGGCGCACAGACACACTGAATAATTTCTGAAGAACACTTTAGACCCAGTGACCTCTGACCTTTCCCTACACACAGGTGAGGTCAGAGGCTTTCATTGTCCTCCCGCTGTGAACTGATGTGTGAGCGCAATGCGACCTTGGTGCTTTTTTTTTTTTAAAATAGAATAAACAGCCTCTCACAGGAAGCAAGAAGATGAAATGAAACGCTCAACTTTAATGTTATTATAAATCTCCTGTGATATCCAAGGGGCTCCAGTTCAAGTTAGTATCAAAACGCATTCTGTGCACAGAAGCGCAGCACGGTTAAACAGCAGCACAAACGCAAACTTTCAAAGCTGCAACATGTAAGAAGAGGTGAGAATTCAAAGGTCGCCCCAAACGAATAGAAGGCAGAATATCACCAGATGTTTCCCTGCTGCCACTAGCTGCAGTTAGCAAGTTAGCTCAGTTAGCCGTGCAGTTAGTGGCCCTAGTAGCTAACTGACCAGACTCTGCCTAGACCGGCCTCCCAGTGGACACTTCTGGACACAACCTCTGAGCGCAACAGCGGTAAGTCTGAAGACAGAGGAAAAAGTACAGAGGTGATTTACAGTGGCTCCGAACAGGACTATGACTCTGGGGGCTCTCACCTCAAGAGGTACAAAGTGGTATTCGGAGACAGGGTAGGCTGGGGCTAGCTTGTTAGCATGCTAACTTCAGTAGCTATATCTGCAACATAATACATAGACGTCAGAGACGTAATGTTCTTCATTGTACTTTAATTTTTTTAATGTTAAAAAATGTTACATAAACTTGCAAGTTGCACCTTTAAAGCAACTTCATAACTTGAGTGCCCCCTAGTGGTTGGGTCAGAGAACACACCGTTTTAAATAAATGTTACAGACAATTTTAACAAGAAATGTAATCACAGAATCAGGTTTGAAAAAAGCTGAACATTGTATAAACATATATATGTAAACACGAGATCTATATGGTGCTCAGCTTTTAGTACATTCTGTGAAATCATATTTATTCATTGTTTGACAGTAAGACAGAATAACTCCAAACTTTAATCCTTTGCACATTTCCCCATTGTGGTACAAATAAACAATTATCTTATCTTAATAACAGCTGTGAGTGGCTCCTTGGGCAGAGAAAGAAAGAAAGAAAGAAAGAAAGAAAGAAAGAAAGAAAGAAAGAAAGAAAGAAAGAAAAATTTTTTCAACTAAAGGGTTTTGTCTCATCCCCTCAGCGAGTTGTCCTCCTCTCAGTTTGAGTTTATAGTTTGATGGATTTTTCTACATCCAGGAGCCAGGTGGTCTGGACGCCTCCCCCCTCCTCCCCACTTCTCCCTCCAGGTTGGAGTGGGCTGCCCGTTCAAGAGGCGTTCAGGGGCCCAGCTGCTTGGCCTAATGCTCCTCCAGAGAGCCGAGGATTAAACTGAGGGGAGACGGAGAGGAGCAGAGTCTGCAGGGGAGGAAAGAAAGGAATCCAGGAGCCAGGAAACATGGAGGAAGGGTGAAAGTGGAGGAGGAGGAGGATGAGGAGGAGGAGGAGGAGGAGGAGGTGGTGGTGGTACACTACAGCCTCCACCCTTCCTCGATCTGAGACGAGTTGAGGCCACAGGTGGTTTGACCTGAATACCAGGTCCACAGAAAAACAAAGAAACATTACATTTAAATATTCTCCATTACAAGTGAAAATCCATAATGTAAAATGCTGTTCGCGTAAAAGTACAAAAAACACATTGTTAAAAATACTGTATTATAAGTAAACATCCAGAATTTAACAGCAGCCGTAAAGTCACAAAAGAGGACAGCAAACCCCAAAAACTCGCAGCTGATTTTACGGTCATCGCTGAAGGAAATGAGCACAAGCTGTGAATGTAGAGACAGTAGAGTTCCTCCCGCAGACGGAGGAAACTTCCCGTTCTACCTCAGAATATCTGAAAATGCAAACATTTTTCAATTTGCAAGTGTAACTGAAGGACACAGGAAGTCTCCTCCTTCACTGTAGCTTGCATTCTCAGTGTTTGATCGCTGGAGGCTTCAGGTTTCCACACCACACTGGTGTTTTCTGAATATTGGACCACGACTGCTTGTAACGCTATTTGTGATGTCACAAATCGCGCCTGTAGGCCCCGCCTCTTTAAAAAAAAAAAAAAAAGATCAGATTTGCACACTCTGCACACACATCACATGTCTACACAGTGATGGTCCAACACTAAACTGTACGAACAGATAAACGTGACGCTTTGTTAAAGTCTTGTATGGCTACCAAAAAGCGCCATCTCAGGTTAACTGCTAGCTTAACTCAAGCTGTGTTGCCCAACAGGTAAATTAATTTATTTATTTCTTTTATTTTTGATAAACATATATTTTTTTTTTATGTCTAGAAACTAAATAAACAAACTCTTTGTTCTCATGACGGAATAAACTGAATAAACAAAGTGACCTTAGGACAACACCATTTCATACAGTTTTACTTTGTTTATTTATGTGGCGAACCCTGCCACTTTTCTAGCTTCAAACACTGTTCTGGGGACTGTATTTTCCTTTTAGAACAGCTTGCTTATTCACTTATGGAAAAAAAAATTTTTTATTACCACCTCAATAATAGTGTAACTATTACAGTTCTGAGTTTGAATTTCTTCTCCAAAAGCACTTAGTGCCCCTTTAAGTTGTGTGTAAGCTGATGTGTGAAGCTGGGGTTCTCCACCTTCTCCTCCATCTATAGTTCAAACTCTGAAAACGCGTTGCTGCGCTTTAACAAGAACAAAACGGATCTTCATGTGGAAGGTTATGAGAAGTATCCGAGCTCTGAGCGACTTCAGATTTACAATATTATCACATTAACTCATTTAAACACTGTGAAGGATTTGATGAAGGCTCTTTGTCGTCATTAAAGCGTCTGATTCAGGAATGCGTCCGAGGTCGAGGACGCCGCTGCCTCAGACTTGAAAGGCGCTTTTCTCCTCTGATTTACATGAAGATTTTTCTTTATTGATTACAAATGTGGAAGAAGAGAGTTCGCTCACCTTCAGAGACGGATGACACCCGTTCTTTACAGAGGGGAGCTCGGCAGCTTCAGACGGAGATGGAGCCGCTTTTTGATGGGGAAGAAAGACGCAAATGTTTCTCTAAAGGAAGGATCTTTTCTTTTTCTTTTTTGTGCTCAATTACTGCTCTGGTTTCTTAATGTTTAATACTTTCTATCAGTCTCCAAAAAAAAAAAAGAGAGGAGCCTGATCTGGCTCTAAAGAGACTGATGGAGGTCAAGGTTCTGTTTGGTCTGCAGGGAGTTGAGGCTTTATGGACGAGGAAAAAAAAGGTTTAAATAGAGAAATATTTAGGCTTTTTGGAATAACATGTAAGAAACAACTGTGTCAGAGGAAAACTTAAAAAAAAACAAAAAAAACACAGTGATCTGAAAATATAAAAAAAGACATGACAGAGGGTGCAGGGCTGTAACCAGGAGGAGAAGCGCCTTCTTTAAATTATGTTGATTACATAGTTTCCTACATGTATTTATAATTAGTATGAATGCTTTCGGAGAAGTCTCCACAACACAGTGGAGAAAAAAGGCAAAAAATCTATTTATTCATTGTTCTGTTGAAAATTTAAAAAAAAAAAAAATGCTTTTTAAACAGAGCACCTCCAAAAACTGTTTAACTGTTAGAAGTTGAGTTGAGATTTGACACATGATGCACTGTAGAAAATCATTTCTCAATTTATCGATACATCGATTCGGCAATTATTTCATTGTTTACGTCATTTTTTATACAATCATGACTGAAACATTTCATGTGAGGATCTTTTGTCTTAAGTGTCAGAAAACTGAATCATTGTGAGGTAAAATAACACATTTGAACACGTCACTTCAAGCTCTAATTAATTCAAACTACTGGCCTTTTACATATGACACATCATTAGATATACATCTAGGACATTTCTATGCATTAAGCACTTTTACTTTAAATACATGAGTACATTTTCCTGATTATACCTCGGTATGTTTACTTTGACTTTCAAGTCCACAGGAATAATATAGGAACAGATACTAACAGAAACTAACAGCTTTAAACAGCTCAACATTTAGTTTTCATGAGAGTAAACACTTTGTTGAGAAAGTGAACACACCTTCAAGTTCAATGAAATCACCGTAAGCACATTTAATGTAGCCTACAAATGTCTTAATTTTGAATTCAAACAGACTTTAAAACTGATATGTTGGCAACGCTACACTTCACAGCCAACAGTCAGTCATTATAACTAAAGTAAAGAGGATCAAAACAAATGTAAGAGAGGTAATAATGGTGAAAATATCACTGAAACAGTCTACAGTTTTCTGTTTAATCAATTACAAGACACGTCACTCTTGGAAATAATGACATTATAAGTGCTGGTATCCTGTTTTACTGTGTTTATATGTGGCGGACCCTGCCACCTTTCTAGCTTCAAAAAAGGGATCTTGTTTTCCTCTGAGGAAAAGCTGGTTTATTGCTTTAAAAGGAAAAAGTAAAGATTTGTGAGTTTGTATTTTTACCTCACTAATATTGTAAATATCAAAATTCAGAGTTTCAATTTCCTCTCCAAATCGACAGAGTGCCCCTTTAAGGTGCTGTAAAGTTAATAGACAGTGGCAGAGATTCATTATAAATGTATGTAACATAGAGTACATGTAGTTCCTTTAATATTACAGAGAGATTTTATTGTACAGTTCTGCTCCCCATTATTGGCACCCACGAAGTTTAAGTAAATAATGTGGAAAATCGTCTGAGAAAAAAAAAAAGAGAAAAAAAAAAAAAAAAGAAGAAGTGAAACATTTCTTTGCTATACAGAACTTGTGTTTGATACAAAAGAGCAAATGATAAATAACAATTTAACATAATAAACAATGGGAGGAAAACAATAGAACTCACCTGTGGTAAATCCCAAACAAGAATTACCTGCGATACGTTTGTCTGTGCCCATGTGACATGAACCAGCCAATGAATGAAGACTTCCGTGCTTTTAAAAAGCCATCTGTTATCCCCTGTTCCTTTGTCACAATGGTGAAGACAAAGGAGCCGTCTGAGGACATCAGAAGTGCGATAATTAGCAAACACGAGACCTCCAAAGGGTATAAGGCCATCTCCAAACACCTTGGTATCCCTGTTTCAATAGTGCCTGATGTTATGGAGAAGTTTGCCAAGCATCGAACTGTCAAGAACCTCCATTGACGTAGTGGGGGAGGAGGAAAAATTGATGAGACAAGTGTTCGAAGGTTGGTGCGAATGGTGGAAAAAAAACACTACATCAAACATCCAGAGACCTGAAGGCCAACCTGGAACAGTCTGGGGTCATTGTTTCAACAAGCACCATGTGCCGAACACTAAACCAAACAGGGCTTCTTGGGCGAAGGCCAAGGAAGATACCATTGCTGAGGAAAAGACATAAAACGGGACGACCAATCTTCTTGCAAAGAAAGAGTGGGAGGAAATACGAGCTGAGAAGTGCAAGAAGCTTAAAGATGGCTCCAAGAAACATTTAGAGGCATCACTGCCAAAAGGGTGTGCAAAGAAGGGTGCCATTATTGCTGCACATGCTGTTTTTTTCTGTTTCTTCATTGAAATTACGATATTTAAATTGAAAAAAAACTATTTTCTTTTTTAAATTACTTTGGACTTCCGATTTAAAAGATCCTAATGATATAAACTGGCACATTTCCATTTATTTCTGAAGTAATTGGAGGACTGTATGCACGCAGTTAAAAACATTCTCACCTTCTTCGATTCATATGAAACCACAGAGAAACTAAAGAGAAGTGGAGCCAACGCGGAGTCCCCATGGAGCACAGTGAAAACGCACATGAACTGCACTTCAGCATTTTAATCCATATTATTAACAGGAGGCTTGTTAGTCATCGTATAAGAGACAGAAAACCTGATGCAGTAACTTCAGAGCTGCAGAGGCACTGAGCATGTACACAGTGCACAAGAGTTCAGCTCTGGCCCCAAACTGAAAATATGCTCCAAGTGTTCGAAGCCATTTAAAGAAGGAATAATAATAATAATAATAATAATAATAATAATAATAATAATAATAATAATAATAATAATAATAATAATGATAATGATAATAATAATAATAATGATAATAATAATACACTTTATTTACATACTGCAGTTTACAACGTGCTGTGACAGGAAACAGGAAAACAATATAACGGAATAAACACTCACCAGTCGAGCCAAGCACAAGGAAGCAAAAACACAAAAAGATGATATGAGTCATCACAAGTCAAGGGAGTAAAAGAGATTTAAACAGGCAACATCACAGAAAAACAAAGAAAAACACTGAGAAAAAAAAATAAAGGCAAAAACAGAAATAAATAAAAGAAAAAAAGAACAAAGGACGATAAGAAGACGACAGATAAAAAGATTAAGAGTAATTCACCAAAGTGTCAGAGCAGATCTGACCGCGGCGCTGCTGGGTCTGATACTGACAGGCACTGATGGGACAGCTGGAACACATCTGTTACAGATATTACTAACAGCAGCAATTAAATGGATTACAGTTGAAACCTGACATGGCAGCATACAGCATTTGGATTGAGACGGTGGGAAAATACCTGACGGATCAAATAACGTCTCCAAAAAGATGCATTCCTCTATCCAAGTCCTACCCAGGCTGTAAAGTGAGACGATTTGATCTTACGCGCCTTCAAAATAAAACATTTATCTCAGTTTGCCCTTTCCTCCTTCCTCTCTGTGTATAAACACATGTTCACATTTTACTATTTATTTGCCTCAATTATTTTTTTTAATCATTTACCATATTTTCCTTAATGTCCACCTGTGTTGTATTCTAACCACTTAAAACAATACTTCTCACTTAAAGTTTGTTTTTTTTTCTGTCTTGTTTTATCCTTTTATTTTCATTTTCTTTACATTTTTGCTGAAATATGAAAAAACAAAACAAAAAAAAAAACAACAGCAGGCAGAAAACTGCAATTAAAGTGTACAAATTAAAAGTCAACCTGAGTAAACGTATTGTTTTAAAGTATTACTGTGGTAAAGGTGAAAGTCGCCCACATGGATCGTAGTGGAGTAAAAATCTTAAAGTGTCTGATATTAAGTGTATTTAAGTCCCAAAAGTACAAGTCAACATGAGTAATATACATTTAAAAAATGACATTATATGTATATACTGTATATCATCGGTTGATTAACTACCTGCTTATGATTATCGAATCATATAGTCAGCAATTTTCTGATTATCAGAATGTGTTAAAGTCTGATTGCCAATAAAATAAAACAACTGATGTCATTTTGAAAGTAACTGGCACCTCCTGAAGTTATCAAATACATGATTTGGAGTAAAAGAACAACAGTTCCCTACAAAGTGTGGTGGAGTGGAGTTTGAAGTTGCAGAAAAAGAAAATAAAAAAACTCGATCTCAAAAATTGGACTTAGTTCTGACTGAAACTAAACATTCCATCACTGCCTACATTAAAGTGTTAACGTTAAAATAAGACTAAAGAAAATCACCCTTGACTGTGATCATGTGTAGAACACTTACCTTAACACAGCAGACAGCAGCACTGAGGCCTCAGCGTCAGTCTGCCTGGTGAGAACTCCAGCACCTCTGTGGGACCTGAGAGCCTGTGGCAGAGAGAGAAGGCCTGTCAACTGTGATCAGTCACCGCAGTATCGCGATAAACCTCCTGCAGGATGAATCCAGCTGTAAACATCTGTGACCAGCTCCACGTCAAGTCCTTCTGGGTTCAGCTCTGTGTCGCTCCCGGCCCGGTCCGGCCCGGTCCGGCCCCTCCCGCGGCTGCAGCATGATGACTCGTTGTCAATCCGCCCGCAGGGGAACTACACAGAGCACGTGGAGTGACGTGGAGCCGCAGGTCAGCAGGTGATTGGCTGCTCGGACTGTTTCCAGTGAAGCTGCAGGTTTAAAGGTGAGTCGGTGTTGATTAGAGAGGAAAACACCTGCTGCTGCTCACTGAGGAGACACACACACACACACACACACACACACACACACACACACACACACACACACACACACACACACACACAGTTTAACATCACAGGACAAATGTAATGTATATATTAATACAACCAAAGTGATTAATGAGTAATTAAAATCATAATCATGGAGATGAAACGTCATGAATCGATGAATCAGTGACAGATTCATCACTCGAGGGATTTGAGGGATTTTGTGAATATTATAGATTTTAGTTTGGTTAAGTGAGTTTAAAAAAAAAAAAAAAAAAATCAGTCATTTGTTTTCTTTGTTGTTCAACAAACATCCAACTCAATCTCACCAGTTATTTCTAAATCAGTCAATAAATCGATCTAGGAAATAATTTAAAGAGGTTAAAAATGTTTTAAAAGTCACAGAATTCCGACTTTTTTGATTAAAGGTCTGGGATGTTTTATTTATGTATTTATTTACTGTCTGTATGGAGCACATTGTGACGAAATATTTTTAACAATATTGAAATAAAGTTAATTACTTTATCGAGTATAAAAAAAGCAGATTATACAATTCTCATAAATCATAATGTACTAATAATCAGTAAAGCGGACATGTGTGTTTGGTTCAGTTAATAAAACTGAGCGTAAATACAGACGCACATGAAAGCAGGCAGGACACTTGGGAAAGTCCTTTGTTAATCCATTTTATTTTGTGTTGGGTTTTAAAAACAGAGAATAAATAAATATTACCACACATAATTCGGCGATTTTCTTTTTTATCGCCTCCAGAAATGATTAACTAGTAATTTTCTTGGAATTACAAACCGAAAAAAGAAACAAATGAACAAAAACAAAGTTCTGTTCAGGTTTTTACGCGTCAGGCCGATCTGGAACAGAGACAGAGAGAGAGGAAGAGGAAGGTTAGTAACTCCTGAAGTCACAACACAGTTCAGAGTTGACACTGAACACAGATCTGCTATCCTATATTGAAATAATAATAATAATAATAATAATAATAATAATAATAATAATAATAATAATAATAATAATAATAATAATAATAAAAAGATTGAACTGTAAACAAACTCAAGTTTGCGCCACAGATGTAACTCAGCTGCTGTTTAATGGAGCAAATAAAAACGATGCTTCAGCCTCAACAGTCCTGAGTTTGGCCGTCAGCCCACCTCCTCATTTCGTGCGTAACTGGAAATGAAACCGAGCCCTGAAGTCAGACCGCTGAACACAGATCATGATGTCAATAAAGTTGTGGCCAGTTTGAACACAGAGACTGGAGCTGAGCCTCCATCCTCAGAGAATGAAGCTTCGCCAAAAACGCAGATCAACTCTCACCTGGAGTTAAACATCCACATTGGTCTCGCTGCTTACATGACTAATACAGATCATACTGATAAAACAACAGCTGGATTATCTGACAGATGATCAATAAAAGGTGACTGCTGCTCGTTTAACACCAGTTCAGTGATCATCATCAGTGATGAGGAGGATTTAATGTGATAAAAATCGAGAACTTGAAAGAGTCTGAGGCTCCGTCGGTGAGTTTAGGAGAGTTTCCTGATCCTCGCAGCTCAGAGCAAACATCACCAGCGGAGGAAGAAAGTAGGTCCAAACCATTCTCTCCTCTTACGTCTGTAATGTCAATTGGCATTGTTGGCGGCCCGCAGTGTCCGCGTCGCTCCGCCCCTCCATGTGTTGGAGTCTGAGTCCGGCGGGATAAGGGCAACTCGTCTCCTCCCGCAGCCGATCAGCTGGACTTCTTCCCAGGGAGGCGCAGGAAGCAAGAAGCCGGAGGGAGGGAGGGGGACGCAGGCAGAGAGAGAGCCGCCCGGACCGGACCGACCCGACCACATCCAGCGCTGAGCACGGGGCGGGGGGTGGGGTGGGTGTCCGCACCATGTCCTTCAGCCCAAAGCACTCCACTCCCTTCTCAGTCACCGATATTTTGAGCCCGATGGAGGACAGCTACCGGAGGTTTGGAGGGATGGATCACGCCGCTGGGAGCCTCGGGTCCCAGCTGGGCGCCTACCGGCAGCAGCAGGTCCCTCAGCCCGGTATGACGCATCAGCAGCAGGCGCAGCAGCATCAGTCGCCTCACCTGCACCATCATCACCACCACCATCACCATCACCACCTGTCCTCCTCCACTTCATCCTCATCCTCCTCCTCTTCTTCAGCCACAGCAGCAGCAGCAGCAGCCGCCGCAGCTCTGGGACCCGGCGGGCCCTACCACGTGCCCCACGGGGTGCCGCAGTTCTCCGGGGCCGTCGGCGGGTTCTGCAACAGCGGCATCGGGAACGTGGGAGACCTGCCGTCCTACCAGGAGACGGTGCGCAGCGGAGGGGCGGCGGCAGCAGCGGCGGCCGCGGCGTGGTACAGCAACCCAGAGCCCAGATACCCGACGAGTAAGAAGTTTTGGCCCGAACAGTTTTACGCACAGAGTGATTTCCCACAGGATGGATGCACAGCGCAATGTTGCTAAAAACAAAATAATCATAATGAGTTTCAGTGTGTGTGTGTGTGTGTGTGTTCGATACTTAACTATGACTGTTAATGAAATATTTCAAAAAGAACGTTCGTCTTTATTATGTTCCTGTGTGAGGACTTATAACAGGCCCTTTTCTGGATTCACTTGTGACTTTGAATCACTTCGACTTAACATGTCCTGTGATTTTAAATTAAAATCACTTAAATAAGTGAATTAATTATTTAAAAGTCACATTATTAGTTTTATTTATGGACTGCTCACATTTTAACATTTGATGACGGGACAGAGGCCTACAATTAATTAGCTATTTAATAAAAAAAATAAAAAAAATCGAAATTTCTCCTCTACTTTTCGTTGTAAGTTGTTTTTTTTTGTGTGTATGTTTTTAGATTTATTTAAACCATAAAATTCAGAATACTACTAAAGGACAAAAGGTGTTTTGTGATAGATTTAATGATTTGATTTTGACGATGTTAAATTATGCGGCGGGCTCGTTACTTTTCACTTTTAAACATTGGTCATTTTTCCTGTCAAGTTTCCAGATTTATGGGCCCCTCCGCCGGGATGAACATGTCCGGGATGGTGGGCAGTCTGGCCGGGATGGACTCCACCAAGTCCATGGTGTCGCTGCACGCCGCGCCGCGCAGGAAGCGGCGGGTGCTCTTCTCCCAGGCGCAGGTGTACGAGCTGGAGCGGCGCTTCAAGCAGCAGAAGTACCTGTCCGCCCCGGAGCGGGAGCACCTGGCCGGGCTGATCCACCTCACCCCGAACCAGGTGAAGATCTGGTTCCAGAACCACCGCTACAAGCTGAAGCGGCAGGCCAAGGACAAGAGCTCGCAGCAGCTGCAGCAGGACGGCGGAGGCGGAGGGAGCGGCGGAGGTCTGTGCGCGACGAGCCACCGCTCCTCCTCCGTGTCGCCGGTCCTCTCCAACAAGAGCTGCCGGAACGACTCCAGCGGCTCCAGCCAGATCGGAAACCGACAGGGCGGCTCGGGAGAGGCCTTGAGCGGGACCCCGCAGCAGCAGCATCAGCATCAGCATCAGCAACATCAACAACAGCAGCAGGTGAACCATCTCTCCTCCACGGACGAGCTGGAGGATTTGTCCCCGAGTCCGCCGCTGGGACTGCACGCTCAGATCAACATGACGCAGACGGACGCAGCGCTAATCGAGTACACAAACAGCATGATCGGCTCCAATTTACTGTACGGGAGAACTTGGTAGGGACACCGAGGGACGACGGATCGGATCGGGCCTGTGGGGCCCTCATTCCCGTGTTGGATTTTTTGAGAGAACCCGCTGCAGGACAAAAAAACAAAAAAATAAAACAAACAAAAAAACAAAAAAAACAGACTCCTTTTCTTTTTCTCTCCGCGCGTAAAGTTGTGGTTCCTTTACGCACACAGGGACTCAAGAGACACTCGGTGGTTTTGAGCAACGAGGCGCGAAAATAAACTGTATATTAGAGCCTGAAACTGTTGAGAATGTTATTATTTTTCTCCCTCTGCAAAAATATCTGTGAAGTCTTTTTTTAATTTTATTTGTTATCGACAGCTGCTGGAAACAAACCCACTAAATCTGATGCGAGGGGATTCAGGATGAGGCACGCGCCTGTGCTTCCCGTTCATTTCTACGACTGATTAAATTATTGCAGGTTTATATAGTATATATATGGGCTGAAATCTACAGCTACATTTTCTCGGTTGGAATTAAACGAATTGAGAAATCTTTTCAGTGGAAGTAATGTCACCCGATATTCTTTGTCACCACTGGTTTTTATTTGTTTTCAGTATTGAATAAATGATATTTTCATTTTGGATATTTCGATGGTTTTTCCTTTTTGTGCAGCGTGAAGCAAAATCGTGGTTATTTTCAGTGATTTTAAAAAAATCTTATTTAAATGGAGTTTGGTGCAAAGGCAACAGTTATTATTTTCAGCAGGCAAGAAGCCGCGATATCAACAAGAATGTGGATATAAACGGTGGTTTGGGGCGCAGCAGTGATGCGTAATGTACCGGAACAGTCTTGAGAATCTGTATCTCAAACCTGAATTAAAAAAAAAAAAAAAAAAAATCATTGTGTTAGGAAATCTCGATTCTATTCGACATTTATCAAAAAAACCAACAACTGACTTTTAAAATGGTTTTGCTTTTATATTTTAGTGTGAAAAACCCCCCACATCATTTCCTCACAGCCAGGAGATTCCTCCCGTAAAACAAATACAATCCAACATCAATGTTTTATTTCATTTTTTTTGTTCAGAAACACGTGAACATTTCGGAGATTCCTCTCAAAAAATAAACACAGCGGACACTTCCTCCTTAGACTCACTTGTATTTTACAAGTTTTACAGGCCTTTCATCTTAAAAATCACAAGTTACAGCATGAAGTTTTTTGTTTTGTTTTTGAAGTAGAATAAAAAGAAACAAAAAATTAAATTGTACAAGAAGACAATTAAAAATGAAAAAAACATGACGTGTCTCCCCCTACAAATAGTCGCCCCACTAAACCTAAACCCCACGGTCCCAAAGTCCAACATCACTTGGAGTTTAATTCCAGTGATACCGGCTGGATGGAGGAGGAGGAGGGTAACTTCTGCCGGAGCTGTAGCCCTGAAACACAAAGAAGTCCTGCGTTAAATAAAAGCTGCAGGTCCAGTAGATGCATCTACAAAAACATTATCAGTTATCCATACAGATTCAATTTATGTATAACAGTGACTTAATTTTTTAAAATAATTATTCACCTTTTTCAAATTTTAAGATCTAATCAAATCAGCTGTTTCCCTTCTCAAAAATAGAACGAAAAGCATGCATACAAACTTTAAAATGTACCAACTAACACTGCTGTTATAGAAATAAAACAAACGGCTTTATTTCAATTTAAATGTTTCTGATGTGTTGGAGAGGTCCGTGAACCTTTAAACAACACCTTTGTCAAACTGATCACTTTATTAAAATCTTTCATTTTGCCTATTGGAGCATCGTTACTCAATGGGTCAGTTTATACAAACTATATCAAAAATAAATCACTGCAGCCATGTTCTACTGAACAACGGTCCTTATTGTGTGGATCATTCTGCAACTTCGTCTTTTCTTTGTGTCAAACGAAGAACTGACCAAGCGGTTTTAAGTTTACGGAACATGTTTTCTCAAGTTTAGTTAACTTTCATTTGGTTTCACAATAAAGACGACTTAAGTTTGGTTGAATAAGAAGTCTATTTGTCAACTGAAATTATATAAAAGGCAGCAGCTAAAACAGCCCAATATCATAACATCGTTATGTTTAATTTTTTTCAAAGTAGCATCACAATCTAAATCTTATTCACCTCTGCTGGTTTGGGATGAAGGCTGATACCCTCCAAAAATTAAATATGAGAAAACTTGAAATAAATAAAACCAAAACGATCTTGGACAGTGGAGATAACTGAAAAAACAAGGTATTTTAGTCAACAGCCTGATGGTGTTTTAATTGAATAAACCAAACAAAACTGAAATGTTTGAATTTTACATATTAAACAGTGAACTTCCTCTCCGCTTCATCAGTAAAGTCTAAATCAAAGCTGAAGAGACATCTGACACACACAACACCGTCCATCAACAGTCAACTTCCACTTTGATTGTTGATCAACCAGAAGACAGTCCGCTGTGTGCCGATTCACAAGTTCAGCTCAGGGATGTTTGAGTCTCGTCAAGGTCAAATGTCTCTTTTATAGAAATAAATCATCGTAATCTAAAGAAACAACTGACAGATAAACTGATAAAAATAATACACACTCGATCTTCTAAAATACAGTATAAAACCCAAGTTTGCGTTAACATTTTTATCAGCTGTAAAAAAGGATAAACAGAATACAAATTTGACATTGTAATGAAAAAAATCTTCCAGAAAATAGATTTTATGCCACTAACGACACAATAACCTGAAAGGAATTTTAATCTGAACAAAACAAGTAGAGTGAGCTGGGAAGAAATTCAAACTACGACTTAAAAAACATCTGGTGCAGCCACATCAGACTTGAGCTCTTGCCAACTTTTATGGATAAGATGACACAAATTTAAGTTTAAAAAAAATGACTGAGCGGAGGTGATGGAGCTTTAAATGATCGAACTGAATAAAATAAAAAGCATCCCCATGCCTGCGAAAAACCTAGATTCTTGCACAGATTTGTGTTTACATATTGTTTTTCAGTCAGGAAATAAAAGTTTAAAATGTTTGAGCGTCTGGAAATCTGAAGCAATTTAAAATAATTTGTCAAGTATGATGATCACAAAGACAACACGACCGGATATTTCAAGTTGAAGAAGAAACTTAAACTCCGCCCCCCCGGCTCACCAGGACACTTTTAAGGCCTATTTACCTGATGCTGCTGTCCCCGATTGTCCCTGCGATCGTGCCAGTTGTCTCTCCGCTGATCGTAGCGCTGCTGGTAGCCGCCGGGCCCGGCCCCTCCCTGACCGCGGCTCGCGTTCTGCTGGTACGCCGACTGCTGCGACTGCATGGCCCGGTCCCACCCGTGACCCCCACCTCCGTACTGCTGCTGCCTGGAGATACGAACAAATCACATCCGTCAGCCTCTGAAAAAGCCCCATCGAGTGCTCTCCAACAAGGTCTTAAATTAATATTTTCAACCTGTCTGTGCCCAGGTTGCGTTTCTGTGTAAAGTGGAGATAAAGACCTTGTGAGAAGAATCGCCTGCTCTGACAACATCCCTGAGTCTGTTAAAGCAGTTTTAACTCTATAGCTCAGAATCTAACTCAGATTCATGTCACAGTGAAGTCAGAAATACTTTAACACAGGTTAAAACAGGTTAATTCATGTGGACAAGGCCATGTTGAAGAGTTAATGCATGTTGACATAATCACCTTTAATTAATTTCTGATGAGCTTTTACTCAGAAAGTTACACTTGTTATAGGCTGGACAGTGTTAACCAGTGTGGATTAAAGGCCTTATATTGGTACAGTTGTATCATCGGCTACATATAATATCAGGGAAATTCTTGCAGATAGAAGACAAACCGTTCGCATGAAGGTAAATTGTTTTCATCGACTAAACAAGCACAACATTTACAAACTGAGTAGGTGGTTGTTTGTGCTGGAGTCCAACCGATATGCAGTTTGTGGGGCCAATGACGATATCAGGGAGAAAAACAATTCTGATACCGATTTAGCGAATGATATACACATTTTTTTTGCAACGATTCCTCAGATGTGGGTATCAGACAAAAGGTTTGACAAAAATGTTAAACGTCAGTGAACTGAAACAGTAAACTTAGATGTTTATAGATCACCCAAAAACATCACTTTCAGCTCTTCATCTTTGCTCGCTACATCTCAGACTTTTCTACCCTCCAGTGTCAATCGACTACTGATTAGAAATTTCTTTTTAGGACACAAAAATGTGAAATTGTCAGTGTCTTATCAATATTGGTATCAGCTATGATATCAATCTTTGATTATTTACACAATTAATCAATCCAAGTTTTGGTCTAAGAATTTCAGAAAATAGAAACGTGTCCACAACCCAAAGATATTCAGTTGTTTTTTTTTGTGTTTTTTTTTAAAGAAAGACACCACGAAAAATTCACATTAAGAAACTAGGACCAGAGATTTTTAACTTAAACATCTGCTTCAAAAAGAAGTCTGAACTGATTTATCTCTTATCAACTTTGGGGACAAAAGTTGACAACTAATCAATTAACTGATTTATTGTTGCAGCTCTATTCATAGGGCTAAAATGCTCCTATTTTAAATACCTTCATCTAAATAATATAAACTAAATAAATGCTGAATTAATATATTAAATTATGTTTAAAGACACAGGCACAAAAAACAGAAGATGAATCAGTTGATTGACAGAACACTAAGAACAATCTGCAACTATTTGTATAATTGATTTAAGTACAAAGAGTACAAAAGCTCCAATTAATTTCTGCTGTGAGTATCTGCTGCTTTTTCCACTGAACATTTGGGTTTTTGGACTGTTGGTCCAACAAAATCACATTTAAATGAGTCAGTTGGTCATTAGTTGCAGCTCTAAACAAAGCATTCAGCAAAATTTATTATTTATATATAGTAGCTGTCTTCGCTGCTTAATTTTACATTAAAATTTGTCCTCAACAAGTCCTGATGTTCTAAAAACCAAATAATTTGCATGTGCCACTTCATAGGTTTAGATCAATTCATGTTATGCTTCATTCCAGCCAGCAGATAAAACTCTGAACTCTCTGGTGGCAGCCTTCATCTCTGACCTCTCTAAACCCCCATCGACATGCGTTTACCGAGGGATTGAGCTCTTAAAGAAGATAAAACAGCCTCTCTTCTCGGATGACTCTGTAGATGCACATGAAAGAACAGAGAATGAAATGAACCATATTCACATATGGCTCGGATCGCCCTTAGCCCCGAAGTGAGGCGTCCGTGGGACAGAGTGAAGAGTCGGCATGCCATGGCCCTCCAAACCTCCGCCGGACAATGTGTCAAAGCAACAGTGATATTAAAAATCTCTTCTTTGTAACAATGAGGAGCGAAGAGAGTGAGCAGCAGCCCCATCCCTCATTACTGAACCATGTCACACTCTGACCAGCGCCGGACTTAACCGAGCACTGGAATCCATAATCCCCTCTCTCCAAGTTCCTCCTGCATTTAATTTGGTCCGGTCCCGAGTAGTTAAAGAAACTGTTTTCAATCGCCGCTAATAACTACTGACCTGAGGTGACAGCGAGCCACAATGGGCATGAAAAAGTTGAACCAAAGAACCTGATTAGGACTTTGGAGAGGGCTGGAGCCAGAATCAATAGCTGGACTGTGCGGCCGCGGCAGAGGGAACGATGCGGCCTCCAACAGCATTAGTGATGCCTCATTAAGTTGCACAAACCTCCTCGAGAGAAATTTGTTTTGGACCGACAGGGAAAAATCTTAATTCGGCAGCAGGAGCAGCACCGGCAAAGCCCCCCAACGGAGGAAGACAGAGTGCTGGTGGAGAAATCAACGAGGGGATTTAGCCGGAGACGAGCTACAATAACCAGAAACCAGGGTCTTGACATGTTGAATGCACACAAGTTCTACCCGTGAGTCTCAAAAGGAAACGGAGAGGGGGAAGGAATAGAAGATTTCTTGCAAAACAACATTTCTTACTTAAGTGTTCGTTCCATAAAGTCCTTAGCTGAAAATGTAACAAAGACATGTCAAAAGCTAAAGTAATTCTCTTTTTAGGATCACTGTTTATCCAACCCAACCACAAGAAGGGACGGGAGGTAAATGCCAGCACACTGACCGTGAACTTTACTTCCTCTGACAACCAGAAAATGCATATACGTGTGGATATACACATGTACTCCAGCTCACAAATCGGCCAACTCACCTTGGATACTGAGGCTGGTGGAAGGAAGGAGGCGCTCCCAGCAAACTGTTCTGCCTGGAATCTGCGGAGAACAAAAGACGACATGTTCAGAAGTGGTTCTACTGGGTGAAGTCTTAAGTTTTCCAAGACGCTAGGGAGCTCAGTCCTTGACCACAATCTGAAAGTTTTTTGTTTTTTTAAAAAAACTCAATATGCAAACAGAAGTACAGCGCAGAGTGTTCTCAGCTGCTTTACCTCAAAGTTCAACGTGTGGCTCAGTTTAAATACTCGACTGGAAGGTGAAGTATTTCACATTACATCATCTGAATCGAAATTTCCGAGTTAAACTGCGATGAAACCTGAGAAAATCCTCTAGCCAAAATTGGAAGGATTTGACATGAAGCATCAATGCTAATTAACCCAATTCAAATTCAGTTTTAACCAAAAAAAAAGAGCAGGGGAAAAAAAAAAAAAGAAAAAGAAAAATACCAACTATTAATTTCTGTCATGGATACAGAACGAATCAGTTGTCATGATAAAATTAATCTCTTTCAAACGTCGAGTCGTGCTGGGCTCTGGGGGTGGAGGGGGTGAGGGGGGGGGAGCCAGTCGAGGTAGAGCCGGAGCGCAGCATTTGCATTTTTTGTTCAGAAAATGAAATAAGCATTCAGCCGGCAGCATTGTGGACACCTCAAGTACCCTGGTTCCATCGCTGCAAGCCCTTCACAAAGACGCACTTAAAAAAAAAAAAAAAAAAAAGAGGAGCTAACGGCTTCTTCCAGACTCACTGTTGCCAAGGCGATGACCAGCTGCGAGCTGCGGACTTGTTTGTTTATAGGGGCAGGCCTGCTGAGTGGTTCAGCTCAGGGTGGGTGAAGGGTGCCATGAAAAGGACCTAGAGACTCACATTTACAAACCTGTCGGTGTTAAAATTCTGATTCGACCGATACAACTTACACGGAGGCTTATATGAGTGGAGATATAACAGTTGGATATTTATTGATTATCAGGCTGTGACTGAAAATTTACACCACGCTAACTTTATAACTATTGATGCGATAGGATATTAAATCAAAATACCCGCATTAGCTGAAATTTAATTTTCTATTTACCGATTACTCTGTTTAGAACAGAAACTTTTAGATTAATCATTAAGTCTATCAGCCAGAAACTTTGACGGAAATATTACAAAAAAATGTGTTACAAATTCTCATACGTAAATATTTGCTGGTTTTCTTCATCTTCTATACACTCGTTTTCAAGTTTCCAGAACAAATTAATAAAGAAAATACAAAGGTGCACATTAATCAGCAGTTTCTTTCTATTTGCATCAGTGAATATCAGGAGACGAGTGCATTATGATTAACAGTTGGTAAAGCAAATTTTCCAGGTAGGTGCTATCAAATCTAAACAGAAGGAGAGGACACAACATTACAAATGATGTAATTAAAAAAAAAGCGTGTCAGTCTCATTTCATCTTCAGGATTTACTTGCAGTCTTTCCATTACACTGTGTCGAAGTCAGGTACACTTTTGAACACATCATGCGAATGACTTCTTTTCTAGTATAATCTTACTTGCACCAGGGAGCTTAGCATAACTACCATCGAAGTTTCCTGAGATCTACAAATATGTGTTTACATGATCTGAAAGATTCACCATTTTGTCACCAATGATGTTGCTTGAAATGTAGTTTTAAAACGAAGAACTGAAGGTGATGTGAAATAGCGGACAGCTCTTGGGAAAACTTTTGCTGAACACGTTAACATGAGGAAATTAAATCTTTCCTAACTTGCAGCTTCAATAGATTTACAGGTTTTATCAAACCGGGAGCCAAAAATATAATTTGCTTAACGTTTCTTTGTGATGTGAGTGACCCGACAGTAAAATGGGATTCTTACAATCCCTCGACACATTGATGATATAATCAGAAGTATTCTGGTTATTGTGTTTTTTTAGCCACACTAGCAGTTCAGACATTCCTGTTCCCCTCAGAATAGATTATATTAACTTCGATGATCCCTGAAGTTTTCATCTTGCCCCAAAGCAAGGTCAGCTTCTTTTAAATTGTCCAATAGTTCAGTTTACGAATAAATACCTGCTTACATTCCCATCAACCTAAGGTGCACTTCTTGTTTATTGCTAGAATCAAATTATTTTGAGAAACGCTAATGTTAGCATGTTAATTCAACATGGTGAACAATACACTTCCTAAACATCAGCTTGTTAGCATTCTGACAGCTTTTAGCATGAGGTTTCAGCATTCTCTTAAGATTTAGTCCTAATAGACACTCTGAGTTTGAAGTCAACCTTTATTTGTACCGACATTCAAAGTTCTTATCCAACTTTTCTGGCTTCTAGAAAACATGTTTAAAACAGTTTGCTTCTTAGGACATAAAAGCTTCAGCATCTGGAGCATCATAAGACACCAAATGAGCTATAACTTGTTTTGGGATTTCCATATCGCAAAATGACTGATCCCGTTTTCTAAAAGACTACATTGGTGTCTACAGAAATGAATTACAAACTGAATACAGGAAAAAAAAGAACATTTAATGTCACAGCAGGTTAACAGGTATTTGGTCAGAAAGGAACCTCGATCATGTTGCAAGCGATTTTATATTGAAAGTCAATTGAAATGCTTTTGCTTTGCAAAGCTAAACTGAATTTTTCTGTTTATTGCTGAATCACTGGCTGGCATTTTAGTTGAACTCTGAACTCTAATTATGTAAACTTGTCTAACTCTAACCTGAAAAAAGGCACCAAGATAGTCAAACAAAAGTTTGTTTTTTCCCTGACAACTGTCATTTACATTTTCAAAGATAGCTTGATCTTGACAAAACCAGATGTGTAACAGCACAGCTGTCAGTGATAAATATCAGTTTAAAAATTAAAATCGGATCGAATTTTGACCTCAAAATTGTAAGTCAAATTGAAAAGTAGATTTGGAGAATCATGATGACCCTACTCCAACAGGAAAAATGGATATTCATAAAAGGCCCAGTTTCAAATCCATTCAGTATGCAACTTTGGCGCACTCAGGGGAGACGTTTAAGCGTTTTAGAATGCATGAAAATCCTTTAAATGGAATAAAAAAACTTAAATAAACTGAACTTGAGCTGATATCTCAAAAAGGAAAGTCGCGCAGGAAATCTTCCAACAGTTCGCTGTTGGCTGCTGCTGAAAGTAATAAAAAGACACAATTACAAGCCAGCAGGCAGACTGCTGTCAGCACATTATCATTTTGTTTTTGTCATTCAGTTTTCATGTTTGATTATCTCCTCCACCAACAAACCTTAAGTGGACCACCCAGTTGGGCTCCAATTATAACTCTACAACACTCTGGTCTTCTTTTCCTCGTCGCCAGCGATAACTCAAAAGAGAGAATTACAAGTGGACACCTGTCAATCTCCTTAATTAACAATGATCTGAAAGTGTATAGACCCCCAGTCTGCGACGGATAAAAGCCAACAAAGGATTACGCTTTAAATCCTTAAAACACGCGGTGTCCACTGTATTAATGCAGGGATTACAACTGTGCAAAACAACTAAACGTCTCTCTCCAACTCTTTTCAATTAGTTCAGCGACTATTTGACTCAGCTCCCTTCCAGCCGGCTCAGGTCTGACAGCAGAAGCAGGACAGTAACTTTTCTGTCCGCTGGACAAAGAGACTCCCAAAACAGCATCTGCTGCTTCAACAACATAACACAAATCTCGAAATGGACAGTTGAGGATGCTACAGTTCAAATCAGAATATCGTCACTGATGTCAACATATCCCAAAAGAAGGACTCCGCATTGTTACTACACTTGTTACTGAGTGTATGATATCCAACTTCCATTTAGGGCTGCAACTAATGATTATGTTCAAGATAAATCGAGTATTTATTTGGTCTATAAATGTCAAACAATGGTGATCAGTTTCCAGATGGCCAAGATGAAGTCCCAAAACGTCTTCTTGTCCACAACCCAAAGATATTGAGTTTACTGTCACAGAGGATGACAGAAAACAATAGTTAGTCGTACTTCAGAAGTTGGAATTTTTAAAAAGCTGATTTTGGAATAGTTTGCAACTACTCAATGCATTTTGGCAGGTTTCAATTCTTGAAAGGCATCAGTGCTTTATTTTGAGTTAATATAAACTAGGATTGAGCAATTACTTGGCTGAAACAAGTGTCCTGTAGATAATGTCGTTTTTACAAATATCATCCAAGTAAAATGTGTGTTGATCTGTGCTTGTGATTGAAGAATATTCTCATTCATTGGCTGACTGAAGTTCATTCATTCAAATTCTGCCAATAGTTCTCTTACTCTTGTGATCATTAACATTGGTGTAAAGGCCAATTCTGATGCTTTTCTATAAATAGCTTTCTTGAAAATAATTACAGCAACTTCTAATATACCACATCTAATTAGTCCCGCCCACCTTACATTTAAGTCCCATCTATTCTGAGTACAAATACTGATAATGGCGTACTTGCCTTTTTGTAACAAAATTAATGTGCTAAATATCTATTTAAATCAGAAACTGAACAACTAAGATGGTAAGAAATCATTTTTACTATATTTTGTTTGGTTCTCAAAAAGTATTGAGGTACAAAGCCTTTCAAGTTACAAAAAGTAAAAAATTTGGTGTGCTATGTATTCAGCTGGGTTCCACTCATACATTTCATATCCAAACAAAATTGCATACAAATAATTTGTTATTAAACAGTAAGATATGAGCACAGTCTTCAAATACCTTCTGGTCTATTGGGATGCAAGAAATTGCATTACAATTTTTTTTTTTTAAATTTGATATCACAATAGCGGTAAAATCCACGATCAGTGGGAATGATAATTTTAGCACCACAATGTTCATTTTCACAAAAATTCACTAAGCCACACTTCAATGTTGATAATATTTCAGTTGGAAATTAGATTTGAAGAGGTTTCTGTCAAAGTCTGATGCATCTTTTTAAAGCTCCAGAGCTTAAATCAATAAGGGAGTATGAAACTCAAACGAAAACAAAATTGAAGCTTCCGTGAATAAAATTATTTTGAGAAGAAATGACAAAAATCTGTAGGACTGCTACGAACACTCTGCTTTAAGAAGCCCCACATTAAACATGATGTTTTGTGAGACATTTCAGGTTTAAGAGGACATTAGTTATCACGGCCACATGTTTTGCTGTGACTCCTTGTAATTGAAGTTGGTCCACCAGCCAGCCTGAGCAGCTATTATGTGCAGTTGTTACTCTCAAGTGGTAAGGGAGGCTGGAGGCTTATCATCTACTGTGGCCGCTGGATGAAACCGTTACTTTGCTGCCCTGGTTAAAATTTGGTGTCACTGTGTGTCAAGAAAATAATGGCCACCAGCAGAGATTCCCGGCTGGTTATTACACGCCAGCTGGTCCGGCTGCAGTGCACAAAGCACAGCAGCATGTTTCAGAGGCAGCGTGTTGATACATCACCACAGGAGGTAGCAGTGCCGTCAAAGGGGGAAGTTAACTTTGGTTTCAACCCTCTTCACAGCGCATCACACACCCAATCAAATGGGATCCTCCCGGATGCTTTTATCATAGGGGGCCACTGTGTCCAGTGCAGCCACTCGACAGTCTCATTACCAGCCCAGGTCTCCCACAACGCTAATCAGCAACCCCCACCCGCCCCAAAAAACCACAAAAGCCCAAAGGAGCAAAGCCTGTAGTGATTATTGGCCGAGCAGAGGATTGGCCCTGAGAAAGTGTTAGCTGGACAAAAGCAAGCCACTGGCCTCCTGCTGAAGGATAAAGATACTTGTCTGGATAATCACATTCCTAGGTATGGCAATATTGCTGCTGGCCCACGTTAAGTTCAGTTTTTGCCTTCAACGTTCAACAGAAAGTAGAAAAGTCCCTGAGTAACTTGTGTTATTGAAAAAAGACAAATTCTTCTTGAAATCGTATTCTAGACCATAACTGAACATGTGACAATCATAGTTAAAAAAAAGTCAAAGGTTTGAACAAAAATTAGCAGAATTCAAAAACAATATGATTGCTTCCTTCAATAATGGCATACAGGCACCATGTACTAATAATTAACCTGTTATGATAAAAAACAGATGGAGAAACTCAGCTAAGGCACAAAGAACATTTACTAACCCTTTCTTAAATGATGATGGAAAAAATACTGAGTGAGTCGGATTTTAAAATAAGGTAGTCCTGGTACGCTAATTGGCAAGTTTAACATTAAGAACGAGCGGCAGAGGCCAGCAGAAGTGCTGCCGCAATCCGGAGGAGCCGAAACCCCCCATTTGCATCAAGTGCCACCAGAATAGCTTTGACTCCCCCGCACGCTATCAGTGGGCAGATGAGATTATTCATCTACTTGCAAATTGGCACATCAAAGTCAAACTGGAGAAGAGCTGGCAAAGGAGCGCGGGGCCGAGGCCGGGACGAGCGTAGAGCATGATTAGGAGCTTGGAGAGAGATTCTGCCTCCATGTGACGAGCTGCTCAACCGTCCCTCACGTGGTGAACAAAGGGCTGTATAAATATATATCAATAATATTTTCATGTATTAAACAGCAACAGTTTGACAGCTGTACATACAGAGCGTTCAACTTCCTCTTAGGGTAAAAAACGATGGGATAATGCTATCTGTTGGTGATATATCTGTTGATTGGATTTTCTTTTAAGGCATTTAGATGATGCCGTTTATTTTATAGGCTGTATACTGAGAGCGGAGATGCTGCGGTGTTTGTAAACTAGTAGCGCAGTTTGTCTGAGCCGATGTCAAGTTGGTTCAGTAGCCTTCCTGCTTGAGATAGTTTATAAAACTTGTTTAGAGGACCTTTTACAGATGTGAATCTGCATTTAATCTGCACATGATCCTTATTTCAAACAAGAGATATGAACATGAGGAGGGACATCCCCATCAAGGTTTGATGAAGTGTTGATTAAGTGGGTATCTGACACATTGAAATAACAGCAACAGCTAGTTTAAGAATCAGCTAGTCGCTGCCCGTGTAACTGGCTGATTCTTCAGTTATCTCGTGTCAGGACTGATATGAGGGTCAAGACACACCACATCGACATCAGAGAATTAGAGGCAAAGGCCCACTCTCCTGTCATCTCATATCACTTCCATCTCGCACAGAAAGCTACATTTAAAGAGCCAACTAGCATGAGAGGAGATAACTAATTTGCAAATGAGTGAAGAGGCTGAGCCAAAAAATAAGAAGAAACCTTGAACACCCTGAAATGGGTGAAATCATGGGATTCTCATGCATTGATTCACTTAGCTGAACGGCAAACCGCATTGATTTCTCTCACAGATAGACTCCGCCACCAATTCTCCATGTCTAACCCACCAAAAGGCACCAACAAGGGCAGACTAGATGTAGTTGTGTCACTTATAAAAACTGCTGCCAGCGTCGTTTGTCATTTTACCAGTCAAAAGAGATGCTAAGCTCAGGCGAAAACTGAATGATTCCACACTAATCTTTGCTAATATTAGAGTTTAGTGAATACATGTAAATTATTTTGTGCTACAACACCAAAAGGACTACCACAGTTCGGTAAAAATGAGACTCTGATTGGCTTAATTTTAAATGATCCTTTAAATCTGCCCTGATGCTGCTCTGAGGATCTTCTCGCCTTGTCTCTAAATATGATGTAATCTGTAAAAATAGAGATGATGGTGATGAGTATCACTTAATGTTAATTCAAGATTTGACACCGATCAGTTAAATTCTTCTACAGGATTAATCACACTCATATTAAATCAGCTGGTTAATGAACAAGTATCACTAACCATGTCATTTCTTTTTTTCCACTTAAATATGTCCAAAAACATTATAAACAGTTCAAAATATTCCAGTTTAGTATCTTTTAACAACTATTTATCCACCAATTTCTCTTAATTTTATTTTCTGTTGCATGTGCATCTGGAGTTTATGCAACAAAAGCCTGTGAACTTGATGACCAGGACGATAGAGAGTGTAAAAGCAACAAATCAGAATCTAGCTTTTATAAAAAGGTACCATTCTTCACAAGTGAAAACACTCAGAATAACTCATGAACACTTGCTTCACAGTGACCCATCTTTTCATGAAGAGTAGAATGACATTTTGAAGGGGAAGAAAATTGGATCCAAAAGAAAATATTAGCTGGTCAGGATGTAATAATAGAGAACAAACTTCATTGTCCAACACAAGGCTACGGCTGTGAATCCATCTTCACCCACTTCATGACATTCATGCATGTAGTAGTTTGACAAGGTCCGTTTACTTTTTACAAAACTTTGAACAAAGGCCACTGTCAAATCTTGTAAACTGATGAGGTTCTTCCTTTGCAGACATGGCTAATTTTACTTCATTAAGGCAGAAACACACTGGCCCAACCGTTGGACATCTGAAACGTTTGGGGAGACTCGGACGAGGTCAGGAACAAATCTGTTTGGTGTGTTCAGCTGCATTGGAAGCTTTTGGAACTGCGTGAACAGCGCCTGCTCCGATTCAACATGAGAAGTCTGAGAAGGTTGGCTGTCGGCCGCCTGAGCCATCTTTATACACTGATTGGTTGTGTGCTAGATGTATGACCTTTCTGATTGGCGGCGTGGTAGCGAATCAGTGTGGTGTGTGGGAGGGGTGGAATACTGTGTGCACTTGCTCATTGCATCTCGCGCAAGCGCAGAACATACACGCTACTTTGGAGCTGGCAGCACGTCGAAGCGATGCAACTTTTCTACCGAACAAGTCAGACGAGAGTGCCTTTATCCGACCGCTCCACTGCCTGTTGGTTTGAGTCTGGGTCCTTTATATCCATATATGATAAAATGTTTTTTCTATTGTAGATTAACTAAGAGCTTTCAGCATGTGTGTGTATCTTACGTTGATAAGAGTGCTGGCCCCCGCCGTGTTGAGGACGGTAGTTTCCTTGTTGGTAGCTGCTTGGTGGCGCCGCGTTGCTGTACTGGCCTCGGCCACGATGGTTTCTGTTCTGACTGTGACTGAAAGAAGAGAACAACATCAGAACAACAAAGAAAATACTATAAATCTGTATTCATTCACCATCTGAGGCTTTTTTTAAGTCTTAAGCATCATCAGGGCCACACTGCCTCAAAATTGGCGATATAAAGGTTGTGGGTCTTTTTGTTTTTGTATGGTCAAACAATATAAATATGTTCAGGTTAGACAGCAATCTACCAGAAATGGGAAATGGGAACTTGTCACTGCAACCCGCAGCCAGATAACACTGTGTACTTAAAAGTTGATCTTGGTTCACCAACAGAATCATTTCAGCATTTCAAGAGAGCTTTTTTGGAAGGAGACACACCAAACCATCTAGAAATAGCGACATCAAAAGGCCAAAAGGCCACACTTGAACACAACCAAAAAAAACTAGAGTCGAAACCCAGCTTGTACCTTCTTTATTCTAAAGAAAAGGGAAATGGAATGTCTTAATAACTGAATTAGCGGAGCCACTTTGTTTGCGGTGATTTGATAGTGCTAAAAGTGCTCTGTAAACTGAAAGCGACCAACAACGGCCGACTAGTGCTAACAGTACAACCCACCGAAAAAACTAGCGTAACAAACTATGAACAAGTGCCTGACATTGGTGTGTCAGGCTCCACACTTCTGGGATTTTAGTCCAAATGGAGATGAAGTCGAGAAACTGATATGAGCCAATGGATTGATATTTAAAGCCAGATATTCGTTATACTGATGGCATAGTATTTAGGACATTTTTAGACCTTTAAAAGATTCTCACAGCCTGAAATTAATAAGTTTGCAAAAATTACGTTTTTTTTTCCTCTTTTAATACAGGAATCATACCACCTCTATCAAATCAGGGTTGTACAACACTGACTGGACTTCACACAAATCTTTGTCTCCAGAGAACAGTAAATGATTTGAAATCAAGGCAACAAAAAAGATCTTTTTCCTGCTCACAAGCCTCTGAGCACCTGCCTGTTTGGCCCCATCGAGGCACATTACTGCCTGAATTACTGAATTAACGACTCAGTTTAGGAGGAAAAAAATAAAAAATTGGAATACATTGTGTTTCTTCAAATCGCCGCATAATTAATTCTCAAACACGCGACAGTTGGACCGAGCCAGATGTTCAATTATTCACATTTCCTTAATGATAATATCAATGTGTGGAGGAGAGAGCTTAGATCATAATCAAGGATGGCTGGTTAATGGGGAGCATTTGGGGGGACACAAACATTTAAACACATTTTCTATTTTAAAATACTGTACTCCTCTCCCAAATCTGAATACTGAGTCACTGCAGAATCAGCAGTCATTGTTTAACACTCCTCACTATAAATTATATCATCATACCATGAATGATGGTTTAGATGCAGCTGTGTGATCAGATTTAGATGTTTCTTTCTGGTGTTGCAGGATTTATCGAACTACTGTGTTTATTAGGGTAGATTTCATTAGACTAACAACATTTCAGAAGTGGATGACAAAGGAGTGACGTTAAAATTAGCTTTTTGTGAATATGATTTCTGTGCCGCTTCACAAAATATCAATTTAAATATCCATCTGTCTGCATTTGGATTGAGCACATCTACTGTGTTTTCAGTTCCTGAGCGGTAGAAAATACCTTTGTGTAATTTTTTTTTTGTCTCACTTCCTGCTTTGATTTAATTTATCTGTGGACAGAGATATGGTTAGTAATGTTATAATTTCATAACACAAGAGAATCATCGGACCCTGGATCTGTATAGATTTGAAAGGTGGCTGAGAAACTTACCTCAGAGCCCGGAAGCCAGACTGGTCCAGGTGGGCCTGCTGCCTGTTTGGGTTAAAGCCAAGCTGGGGTCTCCATGGACCCCTGTTCCCCCTCTCGAAATCCTCTGGTTTCAGAACCTTATCGGGAAGCCTGAAAAAAACAACCAAGAGTCAAAGATGCACTGAGGAAGATTTTAAAAGAAGGCTCATTTACACTCCCTTTATGAACTAAAGAAGATAGACCCATTTCAAACAATATTTTTGCCATCATTACACACATACTTGCCCTTCACGTTGGCATTGATGTTTAGAAATACAACCACTAGAGAGCGCTGCTCTGAGGAAAAATCAGTCTTGAATGGACCTTTACTCGTACCTCGCCACCACCCAACTCCCATTTAATTCCCATGTTTCGTGTCCATACGCTTTCAAAAGATGTGCAGAAATACGGACAAAATTAACGCAGAGTGTGGTCAGAAGACTGCGCTTCTAACGTTGAGCATAAATTAGCCCTGAATTTTTAGACTTACAAGCTTAATATTCGGGGTTGCAGTTTGGTTAGTTTAATATGTTCCAAAACTACTTGGTAAGGTTTAGAAAACAAATCTTTGCTTATCACTGCCCCATACACACCAACTGTTGCTGTACTTTTGTGTTTTTATCATTTTAAACTGAAGACTGTGTGAACGTTGGGGAAAGATCAAACAAAATTAACATTTTAAAGAGATCACTGTGGGCACAGCACTTTTGGTAGACAACAATTTGTTATCACAACCTGGAGAAGGTGCAAATCGACCAAGCAAGACCGATACTTACATTTTGGGGCAGATTTCAATATGGTCATGCTCTTCAAATACGTAGTATCCATAATTACCAGTAATTTTTCAAAATCTAAGAATGGTGGTCTCTTTGCACAGGGAATTTTGGATCCTTGGACCATTTCACATCTTAACAATAGAATAGGGGTTTGATTTTGGCCCGAGGCACACCATAATATTTCTAAAATTAACCAGTTAACTGTAAATGTCCAAAGGAAGTGATGCAAGACACCTTCAAGACAGAAAACGGCATTCATAACCAACACCAAATCATCTAAGGATCCTTTTTTTTTTAGAAATCATTCAAAGTTGCATATATAACCTCACAAGTGCTAAAGGAACTTTACTTTGTGGGTATTAAACCCACAAATGGCAGACTGCAGTCTTCTCTTCTGAGCGTTGAGATTGTTGAGACTTTGTTTGAAAGGGTAAGTGTAGTGATGGTACTTGTCAGTAGACACATTCACTGTTAGTTTGGGCCTTTGCAACAAGAAAACTAACAACTTTGTGTAAAAATAAGCCACGTCTTCTAATTTTGAGACATGCCATCCAGCTGCCACAAATACTCACTAGAGCACCAGATGTGATTTAATCTGCTGCTGAAAATAGACCCGGACAAAAGCACCATTTCCTTCTGTTACGGTGAGTTTTTAAAGTTATTAAAGAACTACAATAGTTACTTAAGATTTCTGTCTTCAATAACAATCAATGGGCTTTGAGCTGAGAGCCACAGAGTAGGATAGTTGGAAAGTATTCAAAGAGGGACTTTTAATAGAATTTGTGGAGATGAGAGAAATATAGATCAGCAGCCTTTAATCAGAAGTGCAAAATGAAAAACACTGTTATCCACACCTGAAAAGAATGAGGCTAGAATGTTTGGCCAAACACGTCTAAGATAAATACAGTTTAACAAAGAAAAACCCTCACTTGGCTCCAGATAGGAGGACCGCCTTGAACACAAAGCCATCTGCATACTGCGGATCCTTGAACTTCACTCTGGAAAGCAGAAGAAAATAATTTTCAATGGGACAAAAATGGTTCTATTAGCTCACAGTTATGAAAGGAAAATTTCCCCTTCGACTCAGAATAATCCTCAACATGAAACATGACAGACTCAGGATATCTGTGATGAAGTGTTGTCATTTTCCTTCTCAACCTGCCTCGTCTACTTCACCCTGTCATTTGCCACATGTTCCTGAATGTCTTTTCAGCTTTGGAGAATGGCTGCACACTCCTATTATTCTAATAACAGGTGGGTGTACAGATATACACGACTCAATGCTGCAACGTGTTTCTAAACAAGCTGTGCTGCACATATACTGATGTTTGAATTGACACACGAAATATACAGGAAAGAAACGTCAGAGATTGTTTGTTTGCATAAAACATGTGTATGTGTACATGTACAAAGAATATGACTATGTATTGTTACCTGTCAGATATAAATCTGTCACTATCTTTTCATATTCCATATGAAGGTTGGTTATGTTTATTTTCTACTTCTCTTTGTGTTAACACTTTCATCAAACAATATTTTGATTAAGATTGTGTTTCAAACTCCAGGTTTTACTAACGTGTGGACAAAATAACAGGAACAGGATCTGACCATATAATAAAGAAATGGTAATGGAGATTGGTAAAAAGAAAAAAAAAAAGAGGCTCAGCAGAGTCATTGTTGGGACTGTTCATCCCAAAATTTAAAAATACATATTTCTCCTTTAACTTTCAAGGCAAAGTCTCCATCTTGGCCATTGTAGAGAGATCGGCCACAGAGGTGTCTTTTAATGGAACTACATGGCACTCGCATTCTAGCTTTTTTGTTAAAAAACATTTTAAAAACTCAACTCTTTCCAGAAATCATGACCCAGTTATTCAAGATAATCCACAGGCCTTGTTGTGAGTAGTTTCACGGAAGAACTGTTTTACCTTTACCAAACTACACCTGCCAAATGTATTACTGCTCAGATTAAGTTGTGGCAACTCCTTTGGCTGCTTTGTACTATTGGCAAATCAAGTCAAAAAAATAATTAATATCAAGACTGGCTGATGATGGCAAACATCATCTGGTCCAGGCTACTCAAATTAGAGGATCTGCCGCTTTTCTCTAATCTATACATGAAAGATATAATACTGAATATCGTGTTTCAAACAGCTGGTCAGAAAAACAAAGAAAGGTGTCAAAGAAGCTCTTTGCAGACATTCAACGATTAAACACTTAAAGGATGAATACAGGAAGCCATAATGACTTGTTGCAACCCTAATTAAAAGCTTCACAAAGAAAAGGATCTGCTGCATGACCTCTGTGTGTGAATGTGTTAAATTTACAGTTGTTTCTCTTGTTGTGTCCACCTCCTCTCATAACTGACATCAGTCTCTTTATGCCAGTCAGACAAGGATTTGCGGAGCCAAAGTTCAAGTACAAGCATTTGAATGAAAAGCAACAGGACTTTTAGTAAAAGGTATGTATAAATAAAGAGTCGTCATCCTGTTGAGCTGCTTGAGCATCATTGCAACAAACCAACGTGACCACCCAACCTTTGAAAAATGTTATTAATTTGTGTTTATATGTGAAAATGTTCTACTCTTAGTATCTATATATTCCCCCTCTTTTTTTAAGACAATTAATGTTGATATGGATGTTTCTTACCCAATCGAACTGTTCTGTGAAATGTCACGCAGCATTGGGATGGGTGACATCACTGTCCTGAAGGATAAATGTAAAAAAAACAAAACAATGAGTGAATCAGCGGATCAGAGTTGTCATAGTGGACCAGTGCTCCCTTTAGTAGGTTAGAATGACTGTTAAAAACATAAGATCATGGGACAAAGTGCACAAAAGTTTGAATAAAACAGGCGTTCCTTACTTATCTGGTAGAATAGGGTCGTCATCAAGATTTAATGTACCTTGGATTCCATGGCAGAGCTCTGCAGGGATCTCAGTGCCCTGAGGATGATAAATTTGGAGTCTGAATTTGCTCAGTAGAAGAATGTCCATATCTCATATTAGATGATGATAAATAAAAAAAAAATCAAATAAGAGACCCCCTTTTTTTTAAACATATGATGGTAGACAACAAGAACAAGACTGAAAGCTGGTATCAAGGTGGCAAATTAGAGACAGCAGAGACTGGAGAGATCTCAACACTAACACTAAAGTTATGTTACAGGAGATCCAAAATGTCACAGGCTAAAAAGGTAGGAGTGCCCCCTACATGTGAGGTCAGGTTGCAAGATAGGCTAAACACATTTTGTGCTCAATTTGATCTCCTCATGGAAGAGTCGGCTGCAAACTCTATTCCTCTAGTCAACTTTTACAAAGGAGTAACAGAAAGCATCCTGATTGGAAACATCACAAACTGGCGAGGCCTAGGACAGAAAGGCTCTACAGCAGGTGATTACCCAGAATATCATGGTACAATCTACAGAGCATCAGTCAAGTAAGATGTTTGCACAGAGCCAAAAGCATACTAGAAGATTGCTGCATCTGGCAAGAGATACATTAGTATACTGTATTATCATTAGTTGGTTCTATATAGTTCTGTTTTGTATTTTCTGTTTTCTGGAGTTTTGTTCTTAACTCTTGTTCTGCATGATGACAATTAATTCAATCTTAAAAAATAATTTGTATCAGAATTACTTCCAGACATTTATGTCCTGGTAGAATTAAGGAAAAATAATGGATGTTGGCATGAGATTCAAATTAAGATTCCCCAGAGGATCAGCTCTTTCCCTCTTGTACAACATGTCAGCTTTGCAAAGAGGATATCTATAATCTTGTGCCAAGTCAGAACTTCGTTGGTTTAAATCTACAGAGCATCAGTTTTACCGGTGACATGTCTGCACAGAGACCAGAGGATACTAAATGAGAAAACGTGCTCCAGCCACAGTCTCTTCACTCTGCTGTTTTCTGGAAACAGACACAGAACTGTCCACTGCCAAATCACCAGAATATATTGCAGTTTCTTTCCTGAGGTTGTATGACTCCTGAACTCATCTCGTCATTAGCTCATTTCTGGTACCACAATCAAGACTAAAATATGTTCAGCTTTACTACTAGTGAGACTCTAAAAGAAACACATCACCAGTATTTGAGTGTGTCCAAACCAGATCAGTCCAGATCATGTCAGCAGTTTCACTGCATTGCTTCATCCTGTTCAGACTTGCTTATTAAAAAGTATTTAATCAGCAAATAAAATACGGGTCCAAACAATTGCTTTGGTTAACAAATGCATAATCAACAAGACTAAATCCAACTCAGACAACACCTGCACAGCTACACAAACATCTGCAGCAGAGTGACGCAGGAGGAAATGCAGATCTTTTACTGGATGTGAAAGTTTTGATCCGAAAAACACTATTATTACAGGCACGTGTTAAACTGACAAAGCAGCTGACTGTATGCAGATTGGAAGGTGTCAGCTGAATGATGCATTAGACCTCAGCCAACATATTTAACATAATTTCAAATAAGCAATGAAACAGCCAACTGTGAGAAACTAATTGCTTTACTGCGACATTTCCCATCGATCCCTTAGTTGCTTCTAGTCCAAAAGTGCACTGGGTGTTTTGACAACCACATACAGCTAAAGCACTTTTTGTTCAATTTTAAACACATTCACTACTATTTAACTACCAGTGTGTTTTGGACTGGGATTTTGTGACTGGAGTTTTGAGTCTTGTTACCTCGAGAGATTCTGCACGGTAGAGTTCGTGGATGAAGTCGAAGAGCGGGTGAGACCTCCCGATAAACAATACATCGCTCCCCAGGCTGTTTCTTTTCTCTGTAACAGAAGAAAAGATTGTGCTCAGAGAGGGAAAACCAGTGACTGAGTGAGAGACTGGCGCTCTGACTTTATGGAGACTGGGTGGTAGTGGGGAAGAGAAGAGAGTTGAGAAAATGAGAGGGCTGGTGAAAAGAAAACACTGAAAAACAAAACAACCACACAATAGACTATTAATGTTGGTATCTCATTCTTTCTTCTCTCTCCTCCTGACATTAAGCTGTGTGACGTTAGGATGATGATAATATTGAAAAAAGGACAGACAAAATGCCCTATGTTACATAAATTGTAGTTTCCAGGGAAGAGAACTGTTTCCTTGAACACAGCAGCTGGTACAATCAAAGTCTTTTCTATGGCTGTCATTGGCAGTCTTGAGTTTGACCCATTAAAAATATGCAAACTTTTAAAAAAGCTAAAGTTAAAAAAAAAAAAATTCTCAAATTCATCCATCATCATCATTGCAGTCAAATATTGTAAAACAAATGTACAGATATTTTATGATTCTTTAACGACTTGTCTACGATATAAAGAGGACAGCCTCTCACTTATATGATGTAAAGTGGATCTTATCTTATATTAACCAACACTAAGTGACAATCATCAATATAAAAGAGCAATCAGCTCAGCAAACCAGCATCTTTTGCTGCAAAGGTTAATTACAAAAGAAACCCAGAGTTTTATAGTGTGGGGATTTTCTTACCTTCCTCAGGTGTGAGGTCGGGGTAGACATCAGCCAGCGCTGCCCTCAGCCGACGTTCATCCACAAAAGGTAACAAGGCCACTCCTTCAAAGCAAAAAAACATAACTGGATCAGCTGAAGTCACAATGACATTACACGTCATGTAGTTTACATTCAATTAAAAAAGCACAACACTGAGAGTTTGATTTGGAATTCAACCTACAGTAATATCTGTTCCCTACACAATACAAGTCACATCATGTCATGAAGAAAGCTGATGCAGAGTATTTAATATTTTTCATTGGATTCGAAACAAAAAAAATATTTCTTTTTTTTTTAATTTCTGTTCATCAGTAAAAATGGCAACAATACAGCTGTAAATAAGGTTTCCCCTCGACTCCACAAGACCATATTCCCCATCTTTGAAAAGCAAAGTTAGGTCCAGAGGTTGATTCTTTGTACAGCTAGTCCAGCACCATAAAAACAAGCCTGTGAGAGAATTACGGGTGTTTTTGTGATAGGGTATAAAACTGCTGGAACAGCATCCACTGTTGGCTAATTGCCTGGGTAAAGTGACTCACCCTGCCAGGCGTATTTCTTGCCGTTGAGATCAATGGCAAAGTCATCGGGGTAGAAGTCGATGATGGAAGAATCCTGTGAAAGAAGAATTTAAAATAAGATATTCCTAAAAAGCTGAGTCAATCTCCGGATCTCTTTGCCCTTCATTTGCAACTTAACGCTTACCGGACTGCTCATGAGATTTCGCCACGTCTCAGGCAGAAAGTTTCCGCTGGCAGCAGGAAACACTCCCATCAGCTGCTCCAGTGGCTTGAACTACACACAACAACCAAACACAAGTAAGATTACATACAATGGACTGGTAGTTAAATTACTCAGCAGGATTTTAAACTGTTTTTACACCCCCCAAAAAATGGATATGTCGATTTTTTAATTCAATAATCTGGCAATTTAAGAAATCTACATTACAAAGTCAAAATCTTCATCATGAATAGTGTATATCAACATGAAATATGCTCTCCAACTTCAGTTTCGGAATTTTTACAATAAAGAGAGAAACTGTTGAAGTGATGTTTTAGTAGATTACTATAAAGATGCCTCTACTTAGTGTGGCTGGCAAAAACAACCTCAAGTTTACTGGCATTTCAGTGGCGCAACACATTCAACATGCTTGCATTTGTTTGAGCGTCACTGTGGAGAGGAGATGACACTGTAGACCGGAAATGACAAAGGAAGAGGAGTGGGGTATCCTTACCGGTTTGGTTCCCATCTCAAAGTCTGTGAACATCTCTTTGATGTCTTTGAAGTCGGAGGCGAACGGGGCATAGTGGAACGGGAAGTACCACTCCCAGGAAGCACAGCCCTGCAAATCAACACAGAAACAATCACTGACTTTAAATTCAAATTCTCTAGAACCCCAAAACATGTCTCCATATCATTTGTTTTTATCCAAAATAGATATCTAATCAATAATGATATAAAACAGGAAAAAAAATCAAATTTGAGAATTCAGGAGTAGTTGCACACCTTATAAGTGATTACTGATCAAGTATCAATGTGTTGAATAGTCAGACAAAACAGAAAAAATACAAAGGCTTCCCACTCCAACATAAACGAGGTCATGTTTCAACTCAGTCTTCATTAAGGCATACAACATCATTATCTGTTCGATTTAATGCATCTGCTCATTACATTTTCATTTGAATTTATCTCCTGACCAACATGTGAACAGGATCAGAAGAAAGCAACACTTAAAGACAATGAGGAAATGGAAAGAAAGAAGCTTTTCTTTGCCCTTTTTCCACTGAAGTTCCACTGCAGCATAAAGATTAAGATCCAATCTGATCAGACTAATGTGGCTGAGCTGACATTTAAAAACCTTCACAGGCCTGAATCCTGTGTGTGAAACGGTCTGAACTGCCTGCTATGTGGACCCAACTCCAAAATTAAATGTACATCTGTCATTGCTTTAAACTTCTGTGTCGATGGTGATTGGGGGTGGATTTCTGTTTCTTTAACTACAATGAAGCAAAAATCAATCCAGTCCATGGAAAGAAAGACTGTACCGGGAACCCTGGAGCATCTGGGGACAAAGTATTCTCCAGCACCCGCTGAGAGGCTCTGACATCTCACAAATAATTCCTTTCCTCGGCTCTGTGTTTTTAAATGTTTATGCAACAGCAAAGAAGAAGAGTACAAGAAAAAAAAAACTGTAATCCTGCAGGATCCAGTATTTGGACGACTTATCTTTCCTGAACAAACACGTTTCAGTGCAAAGAACGACCTTCACTTCCCACAATCCACCTCTGAGAAAACGAGGCCCTCTGATAAATCCTCCAATCCTCACATCTCAGCGAACCTCACCACTCTATTATTAAAGATGGTCATTCAAATGATAATATGGGACTTTACCATAATAAAAGGTAGAAGAGGCGCCCATCTCCACATTCAAATAATCGCACAAATCATTTATGTTAATATGACCGAATGTTTTGTCTCGAGGAGAAATTCATTTGTGACTGCCGCCGGCAGGTCAAAGACCACAACGACAGAAAATACATTTACCGCTTCATAAAAGGAGGGAAAAAAGCTGCTAGCTCATGTAATCTCCCGTCTTTCAGAGTAATCTTACCTTTATGATTTAATCACATTGTGTTTCAAGACACTTCTGTTGCCAATTTATTCCTGCAACTAACCAGGATTTTATAATCAATTAATCTGACTGTCAAAGAATAGGAAGGTAATAGCTAAACAAATGTCCATACCCCAAAGATATTCAGGTCTTTATGCAAATTACATATATATAATACATATGATATAATAGAGGCAAGGAATACAGAAAATTCTACAAGAAACTAGAAAAAGCAGTTGTTTGATATATTTTCTAACAATGGACTATAACATAGCTGGTAATTTTGAGTCCTTCATAAAATGTACATATGTCAGCACCAGTCACTATCAATGACATAAAATTTGATTTAAACTGCATTCTGACTGATTAATTAAGCAGTAGAAACTAACCAATTTTCAATTTCACAGGTGAAGAATTTTGCCAAATAGCTTTGACTGAACAAAATTATTAGTTACAACCTTATTATTAGGTACATGGAGCTGAAAATGATTCAGTCTGATAAAAAAAGTCATGAAAGAAATCCTGCCGAGGTGTTTCTAATGTTTTGTGCAACACATTAAACTCAGTGAGGGGAGACTACAAAATAGCTCTAATTAAATATCTACCTCCAATATCATAAACACAGAGCTGCAAAAAATTAAAAACTTAAAAGAACACTTGTCTACTATTTTGATAATTAAGTCTTTTAAGTGAGATTTACTGCTTTTCTATAATGGTCACTTGGCTGAATCGATAATAAAAAAATTGTTTATTTCAGCCCCAAACAACAAAAAACAAACTTTCTAACACTGAAGGTTTTGTATTAGATGGTAATGGTTTTAAATTGTTGGACCTGCTGTGATAACAAACTTTCACAGAGTGTAAGCCAACACATTTCACTGTAAACAGATATTAAACCAATCAAATAAAATCAACGTATGACAAAAGAACCACAGCCCACACATTGGGTCGAAATAGATGAAGATAAATGAATTCAAGACAAAAGTGGTCTGGCTAATGTTGGATTGTTGGAAGAAAAAAAAAATAAATTAAACAACTTGTTTTTAGACTGTTACCACAGAAAATGTCTATATCAGGGTGACAAACCAACAAACGTGAAAGGATGTGAAAAACTGATGCCAAAAAAAGTGTGAATCTTTTGCATTTGGCATAAACTGAGCTCCTCCATCCCTGATCATTTGGCGAGGTGTGCTTGATCATAACTCTGCGACAGCGGACAGAACCGTGAATGTGTGGCAGCAGAGCGCAGACACGTCCCCGTCCACCGAGGGCCTGTTAATGAATTCATCCAGAACATCCCCCTGAGACGGGCTTTGGATTGGCGAGCATGTGGAGTCACCACAGAGTGTGAATATACACTCGTCACAATCAGCCCGGACAAATCCCCCCGGCTCAGCCCGAGACGCCCCAGCTCTTCTGAAGAGGGCCCACAGCTGATTATTTCATTTCAAGATAAAGATCAATATTTTACAACAATAAAATGATTTAGTGCATAATCACACAGCAAACAATAAGTGCAGAACTCAGAGATGGCTGCTTGGAGGTTTGTTTGTTGAGACACTCCACAGTAAGGAGTTCTTGACTTTCAACAGAAAACCTGTCGCTCTGATAAAATCTCTGGTCGCCATAGAAGTGTTTTGTTCAGACTGAATCAAGTCTGATCTGAGGTCAAAACAGTAGAACAACCTGAATATGGGTATCTATTTTTCACTGCAGTGGGGTTAGTTCCATTTTTGTAAATTTAGATAACTGGAATACAGAATACAGCTGGTATGCTATAAAAATCCGATACTAGGGCGGCAATATGCTGCGATTGTTTTGTTCAGCATAAGGAAACCAAGCAGGCGTAAAGAGGGGTCTTCGCTGGGTAATACCAGGCAGTCTCTGTGTAAAAAGTAGGCCTAAAAACCCTTTTTTGAGCTTCAGCAGTAATCAACAGTAATTGTTGGACGCTTCAGTTGGGGGAAGACGGAGTATGGAGGATGACTCCAAAGGCCTCCAGACATTTCTCTGTTCTCAGTGCATAGCTTGCAAAGCATGTCTTTCTGATTAATGAGAGGCATTATTTTTTTTAAAGATTCTACTGTCCTACATGTTTCAATTGTTATCTTTCAGTGAATGAAAATATTGGTGAGGTTTAAGCATGTCTGTAATCCAGAGTGATTTGTATAAACAAGGTTACATAGCAGCTTTGGTTGTAGTTTGACTTTATCAATGACTGCCTAAAGATTGCACACAACAAAACAAATACAAAGCAAAAATGTGAATACCTGAATCCATACATTGCAAAATACCTAACCATTGAACGAATGTCCAAATAATTAGGTCTTGCCTTTGTAAAAATATAGTTATAGAGTTAACTTATGGAAAATGTTGATATTTGAGACACTAGAGGTGCTAGAGGAGAAAACCCCCTAGCCTTTGAGGATTATTAAGATTCATAATCTTCCCAGAATTATTTTGGGAAAAACCTCATCAAATATGCAGTTCTTGGTTTGTTGGGGAAGACTAAATACAGCTTAACTATTCTTGGGCAGATATGGTCCAACTATGAAGTGACATGAAAAGTCACAGGTCATAAAAATCATTAAAATTGTTCAAAGGAAGCCAATTCAAATACGTAACATTCATATTTAGTTGTGTTTGGGCAACTAGTGAAACTATCGTCTTTTAGGCCCCACTTCGCTGAAAACATGTCGTTTCTCAGCAGAACAGACAGCTCAGGATATAACTCAGTCAAAGTTCATATCACGACACCATCTTACAGTAAATGTAATAGACATGACACAGTGATTTCAGTGTTACCTGGTAGTAGTAGCGCAGCACCCAGCAAAGACCTTCAACGTACGACTTAACCACCTTCCGTCTGAAGTCCTCATCTGTCACATCCACGTCAAACTTGGTCTTATAGTATCTCTGCTTCCAGCCCTCCTCCCACAACCTGCAACACACGTACACGGACACACATGGTTAACCTTAAGTGATGAAAACTGTTCCTGGCATGGAAATTTGTTCCCTCAAAAATATGGACAGTACTGGAATAAAAAAACAACAAAAAACAACAACTTGGCAAGTCATTAAGACTGAGTTCACACTGTTCGTGATACTTCAGGATGGTGGCAGAGTAAATATCAGTATTTGACGGGTCGAGTAGGAGACTTACAAATCATCTTTTTCAGAAATAGGACCTTTAAAGCCTACAGCTTCAAGACCCAGGAGCAATAATCTTAGACTTAGAAAAACACAGTAGTCTTGCACCAGTAGATGGTGTTACATGGTAACAGTGATTTGTCGTTGCATGTAGGCTCTACGCAGAGCCTTTGCCGTAGCCTATGAAAGTGGCCTGACCGTAGTGAGCATTTCATACATGTTCGACAAGCAGAGTGCCTTTGCACTCTCTCATCCAGAGACACTCCGCCAGCAAAGAGAGAGGCTTTGGAGGAGAAGCACGAGCAGCCAACCGGCCTAGGGTTTTAACAAGTTTAATAGCTGGGGAAAAGTTCCTCACCGTGGGATCCCTACTTGACAGAAAACATATCCATTGACAACCTGCTAAAATTGTCTGGACACTGGCTTTAAAACAAATATTTTTTCATTACAAACGCAGTTTGTGACCTTAAAATATAAATAAATTCTGCTGGTGAACATGAGCGTATGCGATGGGGTCAGATGTTTGTAGTGCAATATAACTTAATAATACATTTAAAATCACTTTGAGGATGCTGCTCTGCTCATCTATAGGTTGAAAAAAAACTGCATTAACTTCCTCAATGCTGCTGGAATAGTTTAATGGCTTTGACTTCTTGGTAGATTTGGGGCGGTGATGCCATTCTGCATACATAATCAAGTCTGTCCAGCATCTGTGCCGTGGATCCTTGCAGCAGCCCACAGGGAGCGCCGAGTCCTGAGAGGAAAGCCTCCATGAATACCAATTTAGCCCGATGGATTTAGCAGCTTTGACGAGTGCGTCACAGAGGAATTTACTTGAATATTCCTGCTTTCCATATTAATGACATGCAGAAGGAGGTAGGAGCTGTTCAGCAGAGGGATGAGTGTGTGTATGTGTGTGTTAGGGAGGCGGCAGAGGGTTAAACAGCTTGTGCTGCAGCTCTGTGGCATTAATGAGTCCATCTCTCCAGTTGTGTTTGTTAACACCATCTTCACTGAATGAAACTGCTCTGTAAAGAAGTATTTTAAAGCCATTTTATTAACTACATGCAGACTGTCCGGTAGGCTGGAAAAAAAAAAAAGGTATCATCCAAGGAAGAGCCTTGATCCAATCATCCAATCAGCACAGCCATCTTGTTGGCTACATCACTCTATTAGGTTTGTTCACTTAGTGCAGATCCTCTAGTCAACGAGATTATGTAAAATTTTGAAAAAGACGTAAAAGGACATGTAATACCGCAATCTTTATGATTCACCTGAAATTTCAACTTCACAAAAGAAAGAAAACATGTTTACAGACTGGTACATGAAGTGATTTAGCACTCTATACCCAATTCATCCCTTCATCACAACTGTACGAGGCTTGAACGTTCATACAACTCTAGTGTTAAAATCATATTAAAAAGGGGCACGAGGAAGTTATGGATCAGAATTTCACATTTTAGTATTAACTACATTAATGAGGTAATTACACTTGTCCAAAAGTGAATACAGCAGCTGTTCTCAGAGGAGAATAAGGTGCCCAGAGCACTGTTTGAAGCTAGGAAGGTGGCAGGCTCCACCAAAAATAAAACAGCAACAACATGCATCTCTACTTTTGAAATGTCCTAAAAAGCACTAAAATGCCAGGATTAAGCATCAAATTACAATACTTTTGACCAAATATCTTGATAGTAATATTGTGACTATATTGGTACTTCAGAAAAGTAAGTTCGGAAAACTCCATCACTTAACAGTAATGCAGCCTTTAAAACCAGAAATAGGCAACACCTCATTATATAACAATATCAGAAATGTCAAATGTCTCATATTACAAAAGTAGACCTACAGTATCTTGTATTGCCTAGCCCTAGGTGACGCCACAGTGGCTCTGTCCACTAAATCATACAGTCACTGGTATTCCCTGTGAATCTAAAAACAAAAAATGTGTTAACACTGCCGTCCTAAACCCACCCTCCACTTTGAACCAGCCCACCCATTATGCAGGTTTACCTGACATTGTCTTCAGGCTCTGGCTCGCTGTCACTGTCCTCAGCTTTCCTCTTCAGCCCCCTGTTGTCTGCGCTGTCACTTGTCCCGGCAGACGACTGTCCAGAGAGACACAAACCCATGGTGAAAAAAAAACAAAAGAGAGAGAACATTCAACACTGAAAAGGACATTCAACATTGAAAATGAAAACTCCATAAAGTTATATTGAAATGTTTCTTTCAGTGTAAACAACGGAAACTAACATTACCAACTGATCGGTCAGCAACACATAAGACAAAGAAAAGCACTAAATGATCTCATCTGAGAAAATGGAATTGTGGTATTAAAACCTTTCGGCTCAAAAAGTGACTTAAAAAATGAGTAGCTGACTGTTCTAATTTTCAGCCCCGAACCTTTGTTAGTTAAGTAAAAGACAACCAATAAAAAAGTTCGCATTGTATTGTGTAGAGACATGATCAATAATGATATCTGATATTAAAAATATTTCACACACATTTTTGCCATACAGATAAAGACAATACAATATGACAGTTATGTTCATTGTAGCATCAATAAAAAGTATTGTATTGAACAGTGGTGTTTGTTACTACCTCATTCAGAAAGGGCCGTTGAAATATCTTTTTACTGATAAGGAGTCATCTGCTGGCCGCTACAGCTGCGGGAAGTTTGTGGGTTTTTTTTACATTTGAAAGGAGGTTTTGGAAAGAACCCCCCCAGAAAAAAACAGTACCTTAGCTACTTAGCCTTCCCATCTTCCTGAAGCCTTTGTGTTCTTTTCATTCATATGCAAATGTATGGCTTACTATTGTTGGCCGATACATTTAACGCTTCACATGGGCAGGAAATTTAACAGCTTAACAGACACGTTAAATAGAAACACGACCATGAGCTGAACCAAAATACGGAGCCCACATTCAAACAGACTGCTGTTCAGCAACAATCCAACTCACCAAGAAGAAAAGGTGACACAGATTCAAAACGACTGGCGGCATGAAATTTCAACAAGTCAAAGGACATTTTCAAGGATGCTGATAAACTTTTAGCTGCAGAAGAATTAAATACTTCTCATTTTTAACATGCTGTACGGATCAAGGACTGTTGGATTACTACTGGGTGATACTAAATTAAAAAAAAAATTCCCCAATTATGTCCATCTAATAGAGTTGAACTGCATTCTCCATGTCCCAGCCAAATGGTACCTCAAATGTTTAAAGCGCATCTCTTGTCAACCATGTGTTCAACTCTTATATATGCAGAAAAAACAACCAATTTCAACAAGCTGATCATAAAACTACATGTGACCATTTGCTATTTGTGATCATTACTGATTGAAAACAACTCCACTTCATCAGTTTAACACATTAAAATGTGTTTAAGGTCTTGAGGAATACTATTGCACATGTGAGAAGTAGTTTAAAGCCCTTTGTGGCTCCAAAGGGATATGATAAACTGCCTCCAAGGATGTCACTCAGCAGTCATTTGCATTGTATATATTGTGGCCAGGTTTTGAAAAGCAGCCTACTACAGTACTAAACCTCTGTAACTCTCTTGGGACTCATTATGGACAATTTGTTATAAAACAAATGATCAAAATTGATACAGCAGATCCAGCGATAGCCTTTTTTATTCACACGTTTTTTACTTTTTAAAACCTGTGGCCTTCACTACCCATAATGCATATTAACGTTTACGTCATTAACTTTGTCGAGTTTTGTAAATATATGCTTGTTGTGAATTTGATGGTAGCAGCATGTTTTAAAACCAGTTGGGAAAGGGGCAACAAAACACTGGGAAATGGGGCTAGTTTCGCCATTTTGGTATCAAGGATATTGCTACAGGAGTACACTACCACTTTGTAAAACTGAACAGTTTGTTTGCAAGTGCGTGCATTCTGTTTTGGGAATGATCATTTTTCAAAAATATGATTTAAAAAATAAATTAATCCTTTTTGTGCATGTGTCCACTTTCCAATTCACCACAAACTTACATTGCCACCGTTCCTCATCATGGCCTTCAGGGACTGAGCAGCATCCTGCAGAATAGAGAGACATGATGATGATAATTTATCACCACATTTCTACACATAACCTATTTCTCATTTGCACAAAATGAAAAATTTTTTACATCCATATTTATTGTTAGCAACACAATGCCACACTGTTCACATTTACACTGTTCATATTGCACAATATTATATATGTATATCTATATGTAAGTCTATTCTATTCCCTACCTTTTTATTATATTGTTTATTTTTACCTATTATTATTGTTTATTGTAATATTACCGTCCTTGGCCTGCTGTGACACAGAAATGTCACAAACAAATAAAAGAATTCTGAATCTGATTCTGAAAATGAGTCTGACTGGACCTAAAGAGGTGTGACAGTAAAATATTAATAATTTCTTGAGTTGAAAATAATCAAAGGATATTTAAAAAGTTATCATAAATTGTATAATTATTTCTGCACAAAATACATAGGGGCAGCCTCAACTTGTTGTTGTTCTATAGTTTAGAACCTTCACCCATGGTGGTGGGCTTAGGAGGGTAAAAATAAATCGGGAAACCAAAAGTCTGTATGTGAGTGAGACAACTAGACAGATTTTTGAAGTAATTCATGTGAAGATAGAACAAGATGATTGTGGTGAATTTTCATTCTGCCACAAAAACTTTTGTCTTATCCCTATATGTGACATCTAGATTGTGATTCATTGACACACACATTGAAGAACAGGTCAAAATCTGTAAGGTAGCTCTTTGAAAACTGTGACTATGACAACGCACACTCAATTTCAGTGTCAAACTTCTTCAGCAAACTCCGTTGTTTTTCACAGACCAGGAGCTTGAGCTCCAGAGCGTCACAGAAACCCCATATTATTCATGAACAATCTGTCGTACCTTGTTGTGTTGCTCCCTGGACTGCATCCTCATGTCGAAGGCCTGGTGCCGAGCGTTCTGGACTGCCTCAGGTCGGTCTCGTCTCCCAAGGGCATGAGGGGCAAACTGGCCAGTAGTCATGTAGGCGGGACCCCGCTGCTGATCCATCTATGATAATACAGGAAAAAAACAAACAACTGTCACCCCTTTGAGAATTATCTATACTGTATATGAACAATAACGTCTATTTTATATACACTTTTTTATTCCATCTCTAAAGAAGCCAGTGTCTACAAAAAACAACTCATCTCACCTTCATCCTCTTTTTCTTCTCCTTCATTCTCCTCTTGAAACCTTCCTAAAAGAAAGTAAATGTGAATCCTTATCAGATACTGAAGGAATTAAATAAAGGTAAATCAAGCAGACATGAATGGTACAGTTGTAAGGTTTCTGGCTGAAGTCAAGTGTTTCAGTTTCTGTCTGTCATTGCTGGGTATCATTTGAGCTTGAGTCTGGGTCCGAAAACCAGTGCGATCTTTTCATATTACCTTATTTTGAGAAATATAAAGTAAGAGTTAAACTTAAATGTTAACACCAGAGGCCCTACAAGACTTCCACAAAACAGGAACTAAGAATAGTTAACAAGAAATTACATGCAAATGTTAATATTTTGGTTTCCAACGCTCATGACAGCCTAGAGTCTGTCTATAAACTAAAACATTTTATGATAGCTGTGTGAAATTCTCACATCGTCCTCTTTGCGCTTCTTGAAGATATTGTCCTCAGCCACGCCAACTGCCTGCATTATCAGTTCGACCCGCTCCAGCTCGACGTAGCCATTCTCTGTCAGGTAGCCCTACGGACAAACACAGGTCGGATTATTCACAGCAGAGGACAGTCTGAGATTCTCTTAAGAAAAATAATCCAGACTGGAAACACTGAACTGTACAAATTTTTGTATATACTCACTCCAGTTTTGTGCACAACGTCTTTGTAGATGTTGACCAGTCGATCTATTGCTCCCTCTCTGTACAAAACCACACCAGTGAATAATTAAAGATGAGTCAATCAGTGTAAATTTAAATGAGGATTAAGACAGGACATTAAGTTGACACCAAACACTGATTTATCAGGAAACTTGGCTGGCCTCACAGGCATGCTGGCAGGTAACCAAGTAACATTTTAAGCTCTATTTACCCTCATACAAATAAACACTATAGAAGAACAGTACAACACAACAACTTAAGTCTGAGTTTCTCCGCCAGTGTTGGAGGTTATAGTGAAGCGCAAGCAGGATTACGATGAATGTGAAAGTGAATAATCAGGCTGTCTTCAACACCTGCGCAATTTAAAGCAACACAATGCAACTGTCCTGCAATTAACCCTGGTTTTGTGGAGCTTAAAGAAAGCAGAAGTCTTGCCCACGTCTGGGTCAGCTTCTGGGGTAACACCAGAATTATTTAGTTGGCAGAGAGGAAACATTAAAAAAAATCCTGTATATCTGTTTAATTATTTATTTTCAAGACCAAAGGTCTTTAATTTTAATAACCGAGTCCCATTTTTAAAAAAGGACCAATGTGTACAATTTCCACTAATATTCAAAGCAGATTTAAGAATGAAAAAGGGGTCCTGAAGCTCACCTAATTTCTAAGGAAGGTAGATGTGGCAGGAAATCATTTCCAACAAAGAAACACATGAAGACCCAGTCGTCGATGCTTCTCTCAAAATCAAAGGGAAACGGCAGACTGGCCATGGTCAGCTCTCTGGCGAGGTACTGAAAATGTGAAGGGGCAATAGATGCTTTTATTTTTGCTCTTGTCATTGTTAGTTCAAACACATTCATAACACAACACATTCAAAGATGCAACCTGCACAAAATCAACAATGTCTTCATAGAGTAATGACAGGCATCATTCAATCATATGATTCATTTCTGAAATACTATACTATGTACTATGGTCATTAAGTGGATGCAATACGGCTACCTCTACATTTTCACCTGTATAGGCTAAAAATATGAGAAATATCATACCTCACGCAGCACACACAGCCTGATGAATATGAACTCCTGTTCTGACACTGGCATCGAGCCTGCAAACTCATCATGCTGAAAAACAGAAGACAAATGTATAAAAACAAATCTTGTAAAATTCACATCCGATTAAGACAAAAGCAAAAAAGGGGAGGTACCAAGCTGACAATTATCCACTCCAGAGTCAGAGCTTTCATTACATTTAAACTGCATTACTAGATAGTAGGTATATTGCTCCGGTTACTGAAATTTCCCTCTGTTAAACTTTGTCATCAAAATTCTCTTATTGATTAACTAGAGTTTAAAATATGCTATTTTTACCCTTAGTTCTGGTATCCAAACAAACATTCTGCTATCATGAAAACACCATCCATGTCACATACTTTCTTGCATTATATAATTAAAGACTTTGACAAAAAACTAAAATGAGCTGAACTCACCTCTCCCTGTTTCTCTCTGGCCGTCCCCTGACAATCTTTGATTTCGTGACCGACCTGCCCGCAGAGTGCACAAGGGCGGGGCTTGTTGGGTTTGAACTCCTCTCTGATGATTGTGAAGTTTGGCTCATGGGTGGCCAGGCCCAGCATGATCAAGTCAGCTGACCAGGCAGAGCAAAAAAGGATGTATTTTAAAAAGATGAAAGATAAACAAGATGGCTGATAAATATCGGTTATTTAATATGTATTTTAATTAAACGTATTCCTCAATTCAGAGGGTTGATCTTAAGGCTTACCATCAGCTCCACACAGGCAGTGGTGTGTGTTGGGGTCATGGTTGGGTTGACCTGTCAAAGCAAATAACAAAGGTGAGTCTGTGCAAACATCTGAGCAAGAGATTTAGACTTGGCTTGTGTTCATGTCAGTATATTTTTGAAAATAATGTATACTATTGTTTTGTTTTGTGTGTTTTATGTGCGCCTCCAACACATATTTGTGCATATGTATACATTTCTACTGGCTTGTAAGGCTGTGCTTTATGATCTTATGAATATTATTATTTTTGTTGTTCATGGTGTATCCTATACTGCATATGTGCTTTAATGTTATCCTTTGTATTAAAACAGGTGTTGGGCAGCTGTACCTCTCTGTCTCCTGATAAAGTCCATAATCTTGTGTTCGCCTTCGCCGGGAACACTGGCATCAGACAGGAAGACCTGAATAACAATCAGTAAAGGTTAACGGTGCATGACAGTGAACACTGTTCATATAGAAACACACCACAAGGGTGCAACATCAACAACCAAGAGGTAAAAAGATTCTTATTTCATGGTCAGTCTTCATGTTATATATTTATATTTGTCTATCATTTATTTTGTCACAACAGTTGCTAACAATTCTGGCAGTATCTGAAAGCCTGAATAGTAAAGTTACACTTACGGTGACATTGCTCCATCCTGGATCATTAGTGAGTCTATCTGCGACGTAGTATCGAAGACACTTTGCCAGGTTGTCCATAAACTCAGTTCCCTGGAGACACAAATAATCAAATTTATAATTCTTCTGTTGTATGGGAATATTTAAACAACTTTTATTTAGGCGCAAAACACACATGTGCACATAATAAAACAAAAACTTAAAATGAACTCAAAATAACATAAAGTGACAAGTAGCCATTAAATAAGTCGACGTGATCTAGCAAAATCAGACTGATAAATTACACTTTTAAAAAAACTGAATGTAGTGCTTAACCCACTCACTGGTGTGATACAGTTGCTGTCGAACCTCTCTTTAATCTCCTCGGGTGGTAGATAACCTCCTGTAGAGGAAAACGGCATGTTAGTTTACACTGAGCATGACGTGTTAATTAAAAAGAGACGGTGAAACATTTATCAATAAAACACGACTACTGCTAAAGAAGAGGAATTAATTCACTAGAGTGAGTTGTCAACAACAGTTAATTAACTGTTCTCTATCAAATTATTCCCAGACATTCCAAATAGTTAATCAGTTTGAGTACATTTTAAGCAAAACAGTCAAACTTATCTGATTCACGCTTCTTAAATCAGAGATTTTTCTAGATTCTATCCTTCTCTATGACAGTTGACGGGAAATCTTAGTTGTCAACAAAAAAGACATTCAAGGATGTCATCTTGGCATATGGAAAACATTGATGCACATTTTTCACCATTTGCTGACATTTCATAGACCAAACATCTAATCGATGAAATAATCAACAGTGAAAAATCATCAGTTACAGCCCTTCAAAATTCAGCTAATTTAATCACATTCAGCAGTGACAATGACTGCGTTGTGGTCCTGGGTTAAGCGCGCTGAAGGCTGGAGTGAGTATTTCCTCTCTCAGATAAGTGTAAACTATGCTTCAGATACATGAAACTGGTACATATTCCCATTTATCCATCATCGAGGAGGGTAGGGATGTAAAAATATCAAACACCTCTCTGGATGATCTCCTCCCTGATGCGATTCTTCTCTTCAGTCAACTCCACTCCTTCTTTCGAGGCGCGAAACCGCCGAGAGCGCTGCTGGTTCATTTTGGCCCGTGGAGCCTGATCAGTTAAACAAGATGTTGTTTTCAAATGTTCAGTCAAAACCAGCAAAACTGATGACTAAACTACCAGTGAATAATCAATTCTCTGGCAGATCTGCAACTTGGCTTCTCTGGCTGCAGGTTTCCGTCACTGACAGTTACTCACCACTCCATCGATGGCCATGTAGAGAACTCTCCTGGGTCGCACAATATTGAACAGGCGGTCTATGTACTCAAAAATGGCGACCATCATCTCATCTTCATTTTTGGGCGCAGGTCTGTGGACAGAGATCAGAGAGTGAGCTTTCTACTTTGTATATATTAGATGGACCCTGCCAACTTTCTAGCTTTAAAACAGTGTTCTGGGGACCTTATTTTCCCCAGAGGACAGCTTGTTTACTCATTTATGGATAAATAAATGTTTCTAGCATGTTTTTACGACATCATTGCAACTTTACATATTTAAATTCTGAGTTTGAATTTCTTCTGGAATTTTTTTCTCTTTAAAAAGGAAAAATAAATAAATCTGTAAAATTCTCTTACTCCAGATTAAATTAAGTTAATGTGTTCTGATTGATTTCCTCCTACCAGAGTACACTAAAATAGAAACAAAATAGTTATCACCAGTATCACTTGCAAACTGTATGAAAATGTATTCGTGAAATGCAGAAAAGTTAGTTCATACTTGTCTTCTGGATGTGTACAAGGGTGAATGATCCCGTTCATGTCCAAGTACAAATTGTCAAATTCCACCTCGTTGGGGTTCGGCTTGGTTGTATCAACGGGAACACGGACGCCATTGCACTCTTTACCCTGTGAGGATTAAAATACAGAACAGAGAAATAACTTTGACTGAACACATCCCAGACAACTGTCTGTTTCCGATCCACGCATTTAACACATAACTGTGCGAATCATCTGTATTCCCCATGTATGTTAGTTTCAATCGTGTGTTAACGGGTGTTAAAGTTAGTTGAGGCGGGAAAACCTTAAAATCTCAAATGTCATCCACCAGACTCAGTACAGAAGTAATACAAGTTCTTACAGATAGTCGGTCAATATTCTCAAACATTATAAACGTTTTCCATCTTTACTAACCACTAAAACTTCGATTAGGGTATCAAATAGTGCTAGGCTGTATGTTAAAACAGTCGTCAGGGAAGTCTGAAGTTGAGGACAAACGGCTACGCAGTTTTGTTTACATCCTCGCACCAACTTCCCCCGTGTGTCGCGTTTTGTCAACAGCTGTCTGACGAACCGAAACCTTCAGTGCAGAATTGCACAGTGCACATTAATTGTCATAGCTTCAGCACTGCTTGCAGTCCATGAATGTTTAGTTTAAAACGAGGACAGCAACTCTCACATATTCCCGTTAATGCGACATACAAACTGACCCGGTTGCTAGCTAACATGCTATCCACTTACCTTCTCCTCAATACAATGTACAATGATTGACGGATATTTTCGGCTGAGCCATCGGAAAAACGCCGGGACTCCCATCTCCGGTCAAGAGTAGCTTCTCTGTATGCTTATAAAAATACGAACTCGTATCAAACAGTTAAAATAGCTCAATTAAAACACGCAACTGGACCAGAGTGAGTACCGACAGCTCTGCTACATGCTGTTCGCCATGAACATTGTGTACTTTTTCCGGTTCATATCGTGTGTTTCCGGAGAGTCAAGTGGGCCCACAGCGACACCAATGGCCTTTATAGGCACTACAAGGCAGCAGTGTGATTGTTTCCTGGTAAGAATTAAGCTTGTCTTGCTTTTTTGTTTTTGTTTAGCAATGTTTAGCGTTATCAATTACGTTTGAGTTATTGTTGTTACTACTATTGTTTAAATCTACAATTTTCCTTATGCTAGGGCTAAGTGCAGTTGCGGAAGTTATGAAGCCCAGTATCTCAACCAGCATACAGTATGAATAACCCTCTATCCTAAGTCCTTATTAATTAAATATGGAAAAAAAAACTCCACCAAAAACTTCTTCAGCAGGAGCAAATGAAAGAAACAAGAAGAGCAACAGAGGAGGAATCCCCCTTCCTGAATAGACAGACAGGGCTACAGTAAATTAACATGGTGGCTGACAGTTGACAGATATAGCCTCCATAGACTTTAAATATAGCCTATGTGAGGCAGCTTCAGATTTCTTCTGACAGCCCTGAGTCACATGATCTCCTCTCCATAGAGACCTCGAGGAGGACAGACTACTAAAAAACAAAAGGCAAAATTCAAGCACACCACAAGCATATTATTGTTCTGTCACTAACAGTTGGTGTCCGTTAAATGTTCTGTTGCTGGTAGCAACCACATGTCACGAACACAGCTCAAGCTGAACTGTTATTGGTAGATTACTTTATATCGACAGGAACCTTTTATCCACCGTCTGAGTGAGCTTTTATTGCAGCTCTTTTGTGATCACTGATTTATAAATGTTAGTTTCCCTGCGATCACTATTTCTAGCAAAGCTAGTTAGTGCAGCTAGTTAGCGGTCTGAGGCCGACATGTTGCTAACACAGCATTCTGAGAACTGTTTGTCAACTGTGGAAGATATGAAGGTTTAACTAGCAATTAAACTTAAAGTGGAAACAGATAACTTTTTAAAATTATTCTTTAAAATTTACTTTTTTAAATGCTATTGGCGCCACTGTCTTAGCAACATGGCTCCTGCTGGCGGCCTGGCGACTGTCCAATGCAAAAAAACAACTGTAAGTTTAGAAAAACAGCCGCTTGTATTGTAGGCAGGATTTATTACTTACTGTTCTCGTGGAAAAAATGCTGGTTTTAAAGTGCCTAAAGTCGCAGTGGTAAGAGGAACCACATAACAAGGGGGGAACACATTTTGGAGCATTGTCCATCGAGTGAATGCCTATCCACTCACTCTGGTTTTACCTCGGTGTCACTCTCCCTCTTCACCCTTCTTTGCCACCTCCATCAGTGGGGTTGTTTTTGATTTGCAATGTAGAGTTTCCACAGTTATTCCAGTTGTTCCACCATTGCCTGAGGATTGTGGCTGAGGAAAACAATGCCTCTTCTTGTTTTGGATCCACAATAGTAGACTTCATTTGTGTGGGGAAAATCCAGCCTGGTGACAGACCATATTACATAATAAAAGTAAAGTAAATGAAACTTATTGGGACACAGTCTTTATGCAGATGTTGTCACTTACAGCCATTACACTTGACTTCAGAAGTTAAAGCTAAAAAGTTGTCTGTTCCCAGTTTAAGGAGGGTTTTAGATTGCAACCAACTGAATATCCCTCGTCCTACCGTCCACTACGCTGGCCACCGGAAAACGAAATAACACGGAGGGCCCCTTTATATGGTCAGTGGTTTGTCTGTTTCGGGCTACTGTAGTAACATTCTGGAGACATAAATGGCTCATTCTAAGATAACAAAGACACTACAATTGTTAATTTCAGGTGGCCATACAACTACATTATGTTCCTTTTCCATTCTCCAATAAATCCCCTTAAATCCTACACAATGGACCTTTTTGATAATAACAACAACTGTCGTTGCGCATTTCATTAAAGACTGCATTTTTAACATTTTATTGAATGACCTTCACATGTGCGAAATGTGTGAGCCTTGCACATATTCCCTGTAATGGTATCGTGTTTGAATCTCCATCATCCACGGTCTGATGTTACATAATGCTCCTTTAATGGGGACTCTCTGAACAGATGCCCTCTCGCTTCACAACCCCGCAGCACCACGTTTAAGGTGAATTAGATTTTTTTCCCCTCCTTGTCTCTCTGGCTGATGCAGGGAGGGGGGAGAGGGGCCATTAGCCTCCCCTCTTCAGGCAGGGCGGGTCTGACATCAACACTGCAGTATTATTACTGCAAAGAGCTGCTGATGGAAAACACTTGGCCTGCTCCGACAGGCCATTTCCATAAACATTTACGCTAGACTCGCAGGTAATAGGATGAAGCCATCATTTTGGTGTTTGTGGAGGAGACGGAGGAAGATTTGATGTAAATCCCAGATGTGAGAGTCGCACCGCACACCATCCCACTCAGACAGAGCTCAGGAATGTGACATGAACACACACTCTGACAGCTGCAGATGATGCATTCACTGATTCATGTAAAGATTCGTGCTGATTGAGGGCTTCCGTTTGCTGTAGGCTAATTACCACAGAGACCTTGTTAATAAACAATTGAAAATTAACTTTACTTAAACAAACTTAAGAACACTATTTTTATCCCCAAGTCAGTCAGTACTTGAGTTTAATTCAAGCAGCTGAAAGCCTAAAAAAGGTTTTCTTTCTTTAAATAGAAATAAATCAAGTCAAAACATACAGATTGAGTCCTTTATGAGCTGATTTTTCTATCATCTCTGACTTGATTTCTGGCAATGTGCAGATGACTTAAAGAGGCAGAGCGCCCTCACCTGGTAGGTCATGAGCACTACAAACAACAACTTTCATCCTCCTCATATGTGTGTTCCTGTGGTGGAATGTGACTGTGTACATTTACTCAAGTACTGTACTTTTGTTATATGTCGAAGGACATTTTGTATCAGATGCTTTACTCATCGGATACTTTTACTTGACTACAATTCACACGTCTTCACAATGTCAAAAATCTACGTCTTATGTTTCTATTATTGTGATTGAGAAACCCCTCGTGCAGGCCTAGTCAACTCCTTTTTATAAAAGGGCCAGATTTAGTACCAAGGGGCTGAACATTTACATTCCATATATCGGACGTGTAAAGCTTGTAATTCTACCACGTTGGAGCGATGCACTTCCTTATCTTTACAAAAGAGCAGGAATACAAAACAACGCACTTTGTTGTTTGAGTTTGACTCACATTTGGCTCACAGGCTGCTAGTTGAGTAAGTCTGCTCTGGTGGCATGAATAACATACAGGTCATTTAATTGAGACGTTATTACAATTGAAAGTGTGCAAACTACTTAACAAGAGAGCAGAGTGGAAGAAATTGTTATGTGTAAAAAAGCAATTAGTAGGAACAAGAAAAATAATGGATAAATAATTCAGCTAAAAGTAGCTAAAAGTATAAGACTTTATAATAACCACCTTAGTTTATACTTTGACTGTCAATGTCATGTCACAACATTGTCCGTAGCCGCTTATCCCTTTCCAAGGAGTCGTGGGGTGTTGCTGCTGGAGCCAATCCCAGCCTTGCAGTACTCCCTGGACAAATCGCCAGCTCATCACAGGGTCCTCACTGATGAGCAATGTGGGGTTCAGTATCTCGCTCAAGGACACTTCGACATGCAGCTCAGCCCTGCCTGGAGCCGGAATTTGAACCAGCAACCTTCCGATCACTAGGCGATCTGCCCTACCCACCAAGCTACAGCCGAACTTTGACTGTTAACAGACAATGAAATGGTTCATGATCCAGGACTCCTGAATTTATTCTTTATTTTTGCACACATCTGATCCACAGACTGAAAAAGAGATAAATAAATGAATAATTAAACAAATACATGAATAAATAAGATATATTGAGCTATAAAACAAAACTACACAACAAAGTACAACTGAAACATTAATTGATTAATTGATTGGCAGAAAATATGTTATAAGCATGTCATCACTGTACGGGTCAGGTCTGCAGGGAGCGGTGGAACCTAACTAAATATATTTACTCAAGTCTTTTCCTTTCTTTTCTTTTCTTTTCTTTTATCTTTTCTACTAATTACCTTACATATTAATGTTCTTGCACACAAAACATATGATATACATGAAATATGTTTTGTTATAAGACAAAATACCCAAAAATGTACAGCTGAAATGATTAGTTGATTAATCGATTGACAGGAAAACCCCTGTAAACTATGTGATTCTATGATTCTATGAAGTCTTTTGTTATCATGTAAAAACATTTGATTTGTTGCTTTTCATTTGAATAACTTGAATAATTTGAATGTATTTGTAACTATGTTTAGGTTTGGACTAAACAAACACTGTGAAGGATATCGTATTGACATTTCTGACCCAACAATCAATCGACGGATTCAGAAAAGGACTAATAACAATAACAATGATGTGAATGTATGGCTTCACTTAACCATTTAATATATATGATAATTGTATCACGTAAATGCACATTCAAGGCTTGAACAAACTTAAGATCTTCTTTTTATATCAAGTTGCCTTAAAACAGTGAGATGAAAATAATCCTGTCCACACACACACACACACACACACACCTACACACACACACACCTACACACACACACACACACACACACACACACACACACACACACACACACACACACACACACACGCCTCAATGGCTTCCCCCCAGTCTCTGAGGATTAATTTTCTCACCAGGACGCTGCCGCTCTCGCTTAAGTATTCAAACAACAATTAATCTTATTGAATCTTTAATCTCTGGCTTCATCCAGGAGTTGATCTGTGTTTCAATGAGTTAAATTCTCACTTTAATGATCACACAGCCGGAGCTCTGCGCAGGGAACATTTCACACACGAGATATGAATTAACAGAAGTTTAATGAAAGCGCTCGTCCAGGAAAAAGGATCTCTTTTTCCGTCTTGTTAGTCCAATTCAGACTGTACTGTAGTTTCATGCTAACAGCGACACTGTGACTAAACGCATTAGGGCCTTTGATTAGCTGCTCCCTTTAGCCTGCACATGAAAAGCTCAGCATGAAGTCACACGGTTTAGTACAGCAATCTGTGTCGCCAAGGTTGTGATGTGTCCTCGGCGGCTCGCAGAATGTCTTCACATCTGAGCCTCTTTGAGTTGGTTTCTACCCATTGTGTTGCAGGAATAAAGGCCCGCCGGCTCTCCATTTTTTCATCCCTCCGATGAAACAGACTGAAAACTTTTCATGTCGGCACTCTTTCAGCTTAATTTTTCCAAACGCTCTCATGTTTTTTTTGCTAAATGATTTCAGGGGCCATGCAATCGGTGCCATTTTTATTTTTTTATTTTTTTTTATTTTTTGGATCATTGGAGGTAGAAAAACTAACCACCAAAGGGAAAAATACTCAGTTACAAGAAGAAATACTGTTAAATAATCATTCTTAAAAACTGCTACAATCAGTCCAATTGTATTTAAACTAGAGTTGCTAAGTAATCCATAGATCAAAAACAATGACAAAAACAAACAATAAATACAAAGAATAGAAGAAGACGCATGTCGATGGCTGTTGCAAGCCTCTTATAAGCCCATCTTCCACACGACTGTTGCTAAAGCTGTTAGTGAGCTAGCTGCACAAGAAAGGAAGAGAAACTGCATCTGAACTCCCCCAGTGCTAACAGGCTAGCTTGATAGCGATAAGTACTAATTACAACAATGTTAGCTGTTTATACTCATTGATAATGATAATGGTAAGTGTTTTCTTACATGTGAGACATTTGGTAGACATGGAACGCGATGACAATGATGCGCTGCAAACAGCCCCTGAGCCTGTCGCTTAACAGCTAACCAAGCTAGCACAAAGCACGCAAGCCACTGCAGCAGCAACAGGCCAGTTCATTCGTTAATGTTAGCACAAAACACACAACCACAGCAAAGAGCAGCAACTGCCTTACTAACTTTTGGTATGAGGTAAGTTCACAACAGCTGTTTTGCTAGTGTTTACATAATTGTGTCATTAAACAGAGTTGTTTGTGTATGTATTTATTTGATTAAAAAAAACTTGTTGAATGTTGCAAACTAGAGGCTAACGCATCGCCAAGTTGGCCAGCATTGCACCAGCGCAGTCAGTGTGTCATAAATTAATAACATTTTCTTTCAATGCCTCGGCTGGGATCACCAAAGTCTGTTAGTTTCTTCGTAAGTCGACAGTAATTGTTTGTACATGTATGCCCAGACCAACCATGATGGACTGACAGACCGACCTTTCCATCCCTAAAGCTCAGCTGCCTGCATGGCTAAGAACCGATGTTAGTTACATCTCCTGAGCATCTATCAGTCGAACACTAACTTCCCTGTTTTTGAATTTTCAGGCTCGATCCTCGTTTATTTATCCCTCCGGCTGTTTGTTTACTCTTGTTGTGAACTGTTAAAAACATCCTTGATCTCCATTATGAAAATCGGGGGTTATGTTGACAGAGCAGCAGCCACAGCAGCGGGAGGTTTTTCCGCGCCTCAGTTGCAAAACCCAAACAGTAATAGGATCAGTGGTGAATCTGCTCACGGCGGCTAATTGAAAAGACCGCTCTGCAGCACTGATGCGCTGAAACACTCTTGGCAGAGGTAAAGCGGTTTAATTGAGCTAAATTTGTCTCAATGAAGGCACTCACTTAAAAGCGAGAGACGGTCCTGGCAGCGGGCCTGCAGTGAAGGGGTCCTTACCTGCACATTAGAGGAGGAGACATTTTAATAACAACACGGCCTCCCCCCCTCCTCCCCCCTCGTCCGCTGGCATCTCACTGGAGTGGGACTCAATTATTGTTAATGGAAGTTCAGCACACATTTAAAAAAAAAAAAAAAAAAGGGAGCTCATCTGCTGCAGATCTGTAAGCTGAGTCTCAGTTACATAAACATTTCTCACAGGCAGATATCATCTTAGTGGTTCACTTAACTTAGGAAACGCCAAACAAAAATTGTTGGCATTTGTTGATTTTGCAAAGAGGGAATACAGATCCGGTATTATGGACACGGACAGCTCTCAGCAGAAGTGTGAATTTTCCACACATTCTTTCCTTCAGCAGAAGTACAGATACTCATGTAAAGCAAGACTGTGGCAAAAGTAGAAGTACTGATTCAACTGTTACTCCAGTTAAAGTAATAAATTACAGGCTCTGAAATGTACTCAGAGTACCAAAGTAAAAAGTCTCCCCCTGCAAAGCTGACTGAACCTCACCTAATATTAATAGAATTCAAAGACTATTAAACTTAAAGGTAGAATCAGTAGGATTTGTCCCAGCTGTTCCTAAACGCACCACAAAGACAGCCGATTGTTGAGTCTCATTCCCAGGACGTCTAATAGCCACATGTTGGGTTGGTAAAATGTCCCGAGCAGCAAGAAAGTGAGAAAAAATCCATGCAGAGGACTGCAGGCTCTCTGCTGATACGAGACACTAACACGCCTTTTCTCCCCATTCCAGTCTCCCTCTCTGTCTGTTCCTGTCTTCTTACATCTTTTTTGTTATTTTGTCTCACTACTGCTGCCGTGCAATGATGCAAAATAAAGAAGAATCCATAATCCCCCTCAAATGCGTTCAAACACTAAAGTGACGAGCCTGTTTTGAGAAACAGATGGATTAAGATTGATCTTTGTGTTCACATGTAAGGAGGAAAAGTCAAAAGTAACTTTTTTCTGTTATCAAGTAAAGTAATAGAAAATAATTGATAATAATAGATACTCAAGAGGAGGTACCATCGTTACGTCCCACTTTTAGGATTAACATATACATCATCAAAACAAACAGACACAATGTTTTCATGCAAAGAAAGAAAGAAAGTGTTGAATTAAAATGAAGGTCCAAAGAATGAAGAATTTGTCAGACAAAGACACCCTTTTGTTTTGGGTATCTGGCACCACCCTCAGGACAAACTTCATATTTTTAAACCAATTATCATAAAGACAAAAACGTTATGACACAGAAATCCCCTTCTGTCACATTCCTCTCAGGGTCTTCTTACCTCATGCTACCCCCTGGTGGTGAACAGCTGTAACAGAACCTGGCCCCCCGGCGCTCTGAGGGCCCCTCTGGATGGGTCCCAAACCGAGAACTGTCTGAGAGGGGTTTGATGTTTTCTCATCAGTGTGATATATATATATATATATATATATATATACACAAAAATGCGTAAAAATAGCCCTGCGGTAATGTTAAAATCAACAAAAATGATCCGTTTTCTGCCTGGATCAAACATAGGACCGTCTCATGTTGGCATGCAGATCTCAAATACAAGAAATGTTGAATTTCTGAAACATTTGAGTGGACTAAAGTTAAAGGGCCAGGCACTAATGATCAACACTGACACCACATCAATCGGCCTCTCCTAGTCCTGTGGTATCTTTCAGCCTTCTACAACGATCCTCAGCAGGAGTGATTTGACTCTGTGATAGAAACAGGCTCTGTGTTTTAATCTCTCATCACACTGAGCTCCTCCTGGGTGTTTAACTGCACAGGTGGTTGATATCACAAACTACTGGTTGTAATGTATTGTTGTTAGAGGCAGAGAAACTGTCTCAACACGCACTTTTTTCATTTGCATGTTTCTTTTCTGTTTTGTTCTTTCAGTTTCAGCTCCTCCGAGGCTTTAAACGTATTCCTAATGTATGTTTAAGTCAGTCAAGTCTTCCCATTCATCCAGACTGTGTGATGGTTGACTCTGTAAGTACAGAACACCCTGTCTGTCTGTCGGTCCTTCACTCTTTCTTCCATTTTCTTCCATGTTGAAGCAGGCTGAATCCAAATATCTAACCCTCTGGACTTGTGGACTGAAAAATATCCAGCGGTGTGATGCTTAACAATGCTGAAACACAGACCTGAACTGCGGTCACTGGCTTGGCAGTCTTCTCGCCTGTAACTCCACCGCCATCACACACCTACCTCCCTGTTAGAATAACAAAGTGGTGAAGACCTGAATGCAGACAGAGAGACAGGTTGGAAACAAAATCTAAAAGCGCAAACAATAAAATGGCAACAAAAGGACAGGAAAAGGAATTTAAAAAACAAAGTAATACAAATACTGAGGACAACCCAGAAGGCCACGAGGTACAAATAAGAACACACGGAACACACAAGCCCGACTCCCTGGACGTCTGGAGAAAAGTACACTTGTAAATTGGGAGAATTGTCCACAACGTCCACAACTCTGTGAGGTCTGGAAATTTTGGATTCAGTCCAAGGATTTGAATGCGGCATTACTTTGGGCTCAATTTGGGCCAGATGGCGGAGCGGGTCTTCCACTCATCAGGTGGCTGGTGGTGGGATCCCTGGGTCCTCCAGTCTGCATGTTGAAGCGTCCCGGGTGTGTGTGAATGAACATGTGAATGGGTTAATGTCACGTGTGTTGGTTGGGAAGAGAAACAGTGATATGAATGCAGTTTATCTACCATATTTCTAGGTTTAGGATGAAGGCTGATGTGTGCTGGACAGATCGTAAAGCCCCTCCAGGCAAATTTGTGACTTGTGATGTTGGGCTATATGAATAAATCCGACTGGCTCAACTTCTCATTTGATAAAGAACTCGTTCTTTCAACCCTAAAGAGAAACTTTCTCAACTGGACGCGTTGTCAGAACTGTGGAACTGTGAAACTGTTTGTGTGTGTGTGTGTGTGTGTCTTTGTGTTTCCATTACAAACACAATGTTGGAGCAAAAAAACTCAACCAACTTGTGACAACTTCCCTCAGCCGTGACAGCAGCGGCTCGATGTTTTGATCTGTGTGTCATACGCCTGGCCCTCCGCCTCATGCTGCGACATTCAAACAGAGCAGCGTGTCATTAGCCTGGGAGATCTTTGGCTGCCACATGAAAGCTGCCAGATCAGCAGCGGCGGCTCTCCAGGGGGGCTGTCGCTTGCATCCCAGCGCCGGAGGACGTGCATAGGCCTGCGGCCGCAGCCACGGCTTCCCTTGTTTCCCCAAACAGGAGGCTATTTAGCGGGCGATTTACAAATGACCTGGGTTGGTCTCGTTTGAAGTGAGGCGGAGAGGGGGCGGCTTAACAACGCCTGAGTCCCCCCGCGCCGCTCACATGGCTCATTACTCAGACAGATAATACAGTAATCGGACAAAAGGCGACAGGGAGGAGAAGTCACTAATGAGCAAAAGGGAAGATACTAAATGGAGGAATTATGAGGCTCCTCACCAGCGTCTCGGGTCCTCGTCTGTGACACAGAGACTCTCTGTCTACTGCTGCTGCAGAGTCACCTCGGAAGACTGGAAGACACCTGCTACACCTGTGAGATCAAAAACAATTAGTTTAAAGCTTGAGATCCACGGAACTCAAAGAAAGAGGTGGTTGGGGGGGGGGGGTGATAATTGTTTGAATATGGAGATGACAACGCATATTTTCAGTCAGCCTCTCCTGGTGTGCTCACAGCGTTGGACTTCACATTAATAGTGACCAGATTAATTTGTCAAGGATGACAAGAACAGCCATTAGAAGTTTATAGCTTACTTACTTTCACACAGCTGAGCAATCAGCAGGGAAGTGAATATCAGAAGTTGGTGGAGAACGCCCCGCCCCCCCCCCCAGCCCTTCTTCAAATCCGTCAATGGAAAGGTGTTTGAGGAGGGGTTTAGAAAGACGCTCTACCATCGTACAAGCAGTTCTGATGAAGCACACCGGTTTTTATAGATCTTGTTGTCAGGAGAAAAAACAAAGAATAAATGGAGCACCTGTCAGTCAGCACCGCCTCCAGCACCACAGGGAATAGCACCCTCTGTCCAGAAGCGAACTTGCGTCTGGAGGCCCCCGTGCACACAGCAGGGGGCGACGCAGGAGACCCAGAGATCCGGTCCCAGTGACGGAGCCCGGGGCTAAGCGACAGCTGAAGTCCAGGAGCTCCACCAGCAACGGCAGAGCAGCGACCATCCAACAATCGCAACATCATGGATGGCCCACAGAGCATCGAGTAGTCTGCTTATAAGGTAGCGTTGCTATGCTAACAGCTGATCGGTGAGGCTGACAGCTGATCAGTGGAGAAAAGTGAGTCCATGGAGCTCATTCTTCAGGTGTACATCCTTCAGAGGTAGTAGCACAGCCTCAGAGTTTGTAAAGACAACTTGGCTTTCTTTTTTCAACAGAAAAAAGCCATTTTGTTGCGTATCGAGAAGCGGCGATATTCACGTCAGCGTCCTCTCGCATCCGGGCTGCCATGAACTGCCATCAATTTGAACTGAGTTTTTGAATTGTTGTGTGTCGATCAACTGAGTGATTAAACTAGGCTATGCAAAGCATGGCTGCAAATGAGTCAAAGAAGTGGAGGATGTATCAAATTTAATCTGGATACAGCTGTTCATTCCTATGAAACTGCTCAGCCACACATGAGGCCAGAAAAAGCTTGACTTCCAAAATATACAATTACCCATTTATTTGGTGCTGTGGGCCCCATACACTAGAGTACACTAGAGACTTCCGCCGACTGAGCTAGCTATCTTCCGACTTAGTGCCCAGCTAAGTATAGTAATGCAATGTACTGTACATGAAAGAAGAAAATGAAGATGGACCAAAATAGTCGCTTTTGCCAATTATGTGTAGATGTGGGAATTCATATGGGAATCTTTCGGCAACATCCTGGAAGATGCCAACCGCAGAGACAGCCAGCCAGTCATGTGAGTTAAATAGCCAAAACACCAATCACCAGAATAAATGTTAGTACGTTATTGCAAAACAACAAACTGAATGTTTCTTGGTGGTACAACTTGGTACAAATTTGTTCAGGGTTGAATTTTCTGTCACTCTTGTGTTGATGCTCTGGGCAGCAAGGCGACACAGTGGTTAGCACTGTTGCCCCACAGCAAGAAGTGAACTGCATCAACTTTTTTCCCATGAAAGGGTAAACACTACCTACAGCGAGTGCAAACACTTTTTTTGCAAATTTGAGAAAATTATTTACATTTTTGACATTTTCCATCAACACTTGCTTATATGATCTTCAGGTTTCGGAGTTTCCCTTCAAACATGAAGCACACGCCAGGAGAGTGTCGACATCAGAGGAGTCATCTCCTGTTTCTGTAGCATTCAGATTTTGGATGGTTCAGAACAGAACAAAAATCAACAACTTTTGATGTTCATCCGTGACAAGAAGGTGCCTACGGGGATGCATTACTCTGCGGTGTGAAAACAGCCTTGAACTGCAGCTGTGCAGAGATCACAGTCGACTCTTTGTTGAGCAAGAGTCTCCCAGTAAAAAGTAATTGGTGCCTCGCAGCAGGACACCCGCTGCAAACATGGCTGTGAACATTAATAAACAACAACCACGACGACTGACTTGCTATTCACGTACATTTCAAATGAGGATAACTCACATTTCTTTGTGTGGAAACATAACAAGTGTTTGTGAGCGGAGGAAAAACAGCATTTCGATTTAATCATCTCTGCCTCATGAAGGAGACATTTACAGAAAGACAAAGAGACAAGATTGAGAATGGTCTCTAGATCAAAAGCAGTATTTCAAATCCAGAACATCCGCTTAAGGCTGCTGCGACGCCTTTCAATTTATCAGCAACAAGAACTGAGCTGCTTTAGTTGGCTGCATAAAACTGCTCCCCCCCCCGGGGGGCACCGGGGCAGACCACCAACGCTTTTCTGCCACCATGCTGCGTCAAAACAGCAAAACAAAAGCACAAAGCTGCAGCGGGGACGCTTTGTGGCTCCGCTTTAATGTGGCGGCTGGCCGGCTGCCCCGCTAACGTGTGGCCTCGTCCTCCCGAAGCAACACAGACACTGAAGACCTTCGACCGGCGAGAAATGTTCAGGTCTACATCCTGACTGGGACCAGGGTCCAGAGGCAGCTTTTGCTTTTTATATCAATGAACAACAGATCACATGTATTTAGCAATATCTTACAAACTGTCCTTTAAAGGGGCACTATGACATTTTGTATACGAAATTCAAAATCGGAATTTTAATATTTACAAAACTAATGAGGTGATAATACAAACTGTAGTGGATAAACAAGCTGTTCTCAGAGGAAATACGGTCAGGGAACGCCGTTTGCAGTTAGAAAGATGGCAGGGTCCGCCACATATAAACAAACAGAAGACAATTGTGTTGTCCTTTAAGGTCAGTCTGTTAATTCAGTTTTCACATATGAAAACAAAAAGAGTTTGTTTATTTGGTTTGTTATGGCATAAAATCAGCCAATGATCTGCTGATAAATGTTTCTTCACTAAAGCTACATAGCGCTCCTTTAAGTTTTTTCTGTTCAAATCAAACTGCAGAGAGTAGAGGGAAATTCATCACAGTCAGATTTAACACAGTCTTGTTAAATCAAAATTTCATGTCAATTTAATATTTAAAGATTTTCGGCTTTTCACACATGTGAACTGCACATTTTCAGAAGTGAAAGGCTCCATTTCCATTTTTTACATATACATATATACATAAAAATACTGGCTTTTTCATGTGTAAAATCACACTTTCACATGAGTTAAAATTAATGTAAAAGCCTAAGAAAGAAAGTTCCTGTAGTCCCTAAATCAAGCCATCACGGTAGCAACATTTCAAAAGATATGTCTGTATTTACCCACAAACCGCCTCAGCATCATTCACTTGGCAAATCTCCAGGTTGCTCGCACCTTAACAGGAAGAACGGACCATAATGAACCTGGTGGGATGATGAAAATAACACTACTCAGTACTATCAGCATGTGACCAAGGTCTGCAATGGAATATAAAACGGTCACAGCCCGCTTCAAATCTGCTTTACACTTCAAATAACGTTGCACTCAAAGAAATTGACAAAGAATCAATGTAAACATTTAAATGACTTTGAGAGTGAAACCCAAACCTCAATGTGTAAATTTCATTTGAATGTATTTTCCCCCCAGTTAAACATAAAACAAACAGAAATGTCACGTTTCCAACATGATTCTAACATGATTTTTGTATCAATTTAGGTTTGACTGGAGTTCTTTTAATCATATCACCTCATTGCAATAAAGAATTGCCAAAAATGTGCACAATATTTTCATGAAAACGTGACGATTGTCACATGGGTTTGGATTTTAATCTTGAATCTTTCTTCATTTTCATATCGATTTATTTCGGTAGCTTTTTTGGTGTTAAATTGTCTTGTTTGATGGCAGCCGACCCATCCTATAAGCGCAAAGCGAGCTGGGAATGGGACTTCAAACTACTTTTCTTTCAAATAGGACCTTCAATTTAAATCTGAATGCACAGCTTTCTGTAGCTGGAATGAACATTTGTTAACGTGAACTTGAAGACGGACTACAGAAGTGCTGCATGATGTGTTTAATATGATCTTGATCGGAGAACAACATGAGCTGATCTCCGACAGCAAGTCAACAGGACTCTTAAAGCCGCATACGCTCGTGATATTTGTTGTTTTGTTCTTATTCTACGTTTGGGCAAAGATTTTATGTCACATCCTGGTATTTGTAGAAACTCCACTGGAGGTCAATCCAGTTTTCACCTGGACACTTGCGTTCTCTTTCAGTTAAACCAAGAGAAAGACGGGACTGACTGAAGGAACCACAAAACTAACAGAAGAAAGGGACTATAGAAACATCTAACATCAAAATTTGTTTTGGACTGGTACTTGCAGCAGCAGGACGTTGTGTGCGGGACTGAGTCAAAATGAACTCCAGTGTGCGTGTTCTTTAAGGAACATGTCAGCAGGCCGGCATCAGACAGCCTGAGCTCCAATTAAACTCCGTGGACTGGATTCCATCAAAAGGCTGTTACCACTCCCCTCTCTCCTCCCTCCGACCCACCCGCCACACGGCAACAGAGGCCTTCCTTTCTTCACGGCGGCGTCCATGACCGAGCCGAGGTCATTGCTAATCCTCAGCGGGAGGGGGCTATCGCTTTGTCTTGTCACAACAAGGGGGGTCAGAGGCTCTGAAAGGCCGCAGCTCAGTTTAACATCTATTAGCAGAAAGCTGCGACCCCTGCAGAGACGATCCTATTGGCTGCTAAGGACAACTGTGTGTGTGTGTGTGTGTGTATGTGTGTGTGCATGTCCAGAAGATGATGGAGAGACAATGTTATTAATCAAGGACGGTGTGTAAAGTCACGCTATATGTTGTTATCGGCCAAAATGCTCAAGCATCATCACACTTAATCAATTCTTATCCATTTGTAATTGACAAACCACGGCAGCATCACTCTGTGCCATTTCCTAATGACTGTAAAGCCAGACAAATGCAGACGGCATGGACTGCTCTGCAGTAAAGTTCAGTTCTTCCAAAAACAGCACAACCTCAGTTCAGGCAAAATGTGTAATTTACTGCTCTTGTAATGTGAAAACACGCTCAAAACACTTCATTATAGATGTTTTTTACACTCGCCGTGTGGTAGATCCGATCCAAGAGCTGCTCGATCTGCGAACAGATGCGAACAAAATCAAAACCCAGAGCAAGTAAAGGCAGATATCACCTGCAGCTGCCATGGTCGGTCTATTCTGTTATTTCGTTGATAGAGATGGTTGACCCAAAAATGTTAATTCAGTCATGTTATCTCTTATCTTTTCCTTTAAGTCTATAATACAGTTAGAAGTTACAGTGGATACTTTAAGATGATTGAAATTGAATCACAACCTGCAAAAAACTTTTTAAAAATGTTTAAAGCTCATATATTTCAGTTCAGTACAGCATAGTTGTGGATCAGTGTTGTCTACTGTTACAAATGTAAGAATTTTTGATATTTTTATTCATGAGAACAGCCGTTTTTTTTTTCCAAAGATCCCAGACAAACTTTCAAGGACCCGTGGGATCCTTGCTCTCGCCCTGCGAACGCGGTTTAACGACCAGCTCGGGGAAGCCCGTCCTGTCGTCCATCTCTCTGGCGAACAGCAGGTCGGCCGCCTCGCCGACGACCACCTCGGCCGTGGTGAACAGCTCCAGGTCTCCCAGCACGTGACCTCCGACCGTGTGGCCCTCTGCGTCCGCCAGGCAGATGTGGAGGTGGGCCTCCGGGTTCAGTGTACCGACGAGGGAGACGATCTCGTACCGGCCGCTGAGGTGGATCACCTGAGGGGACACCATGACGACTACACGGTAAAAACCATGAGGATCCATGATCCTCTTATTCATATTTTTATTTAATTCATTTAGTATGTTTGTTTGTTTGAGAATTTGTGGTTTACAGATTCAGGAAGGGTTACATATGAACTATTCTCTAACCAGCTCCTGAGCAACGTTTATTGACAGTAATAATTATATTTTTACATCAATAGACCGGCAACAGTTAGTCAATTAACTGATTAGTCAAGTAGTCGATTGAAACTGGTTCCAGCTTCTTACATGTGAGGATATGCTACTTTTCTTTGTCATTTGTTACAGTGAATGCAGAGTTTTTGGGTTTTGGACTGTTGGTTGGACGAACAAAAATAAAAAGAGAGATTTAAAGATGTCGCTTCGGGTTTTGTGCTCAACATTTTTCACAATTTTTTTGACATCACTAAGTAATGTATAATATTTTGAGTGATTATTACCCAAGATCTGTATCTTTTAACTGTTCATGTATAATATTTCTTGCATTTTGGTGTCCTGTCAGCTTTAAATATATTTATACTCTATATAATGTATATAAGTCTAAATAAGTATATTGCAAGTATCATAATGTTACATCAATGTATTATTTAACTGAATCGGTGAAATTTTCATTTGAACACAAATAAAATCAGATGATCAAATGATAATAGCCAGGAGAGGTTGAGATTCCATCATGCTTATATGACAGCCCTCCACCCTCCCTTACAGAAAAACACAATACAAGTCAATATAACATCATTTAAGAAAATATAACACAATCTAAATAACAAATCACACAAATAAACAGGAAAAAGAGACCAATAAATAGACAATGATCCATTAAATGTAGACATACATAGAGAATTTGAGCGAGGAAAAGGGGAAAATATCTAAAAACATATACAAGAATAAAATTAGACCTCATGATTTAAATGTGATGGCACTGTGGGATTCAAAATATGCACACATGATATCTGAGGGAGCAACACCTGTCACTGGAAGGGCTTTCATGAAAACAAGAAATTCAAACAATGAGTTAAAAAAAAAGGAATTACATTAATTACATCATGATGCAATAAAGCACATATTTACATATCTACACTGTTTTCACATGTAGAACTACTGAACTAACCAGAGTTCGGGAGATCTCCCTAGTTCAAGATGGCAGGAAGCTCAAGGACTTTGCTGATTTCAGATAAAAAGCTGTCTGTGCGAAGGATGTTGTAAAATTGATAGTTTACAATTGACTTTGAATGTGATGATGATGAGGACCTTATTTCTGCTTTTCAAAGCTCGACTGCTGAGACACTTCGCAGACTTGTTCACAGACCGACTGGCCTGGGATCAGGTAGTTAAAAAATAGGACAGATGTGAAAAAAACATCACTGAATTTAGAAACTACATACGTCAAGCAATTTCTTTTTCTTCTTCTTATTTTTGCCTTACTCATTATTTATTCTGGGTTGTCTCATTGAAATGAACGCTCAGTGCTTTTCCAGGAACGGACTGATCACATTCACACAACCTTCTTTTTGTCCATTTTTGTCCTTTTAATTGAATCAGTTTAACTGAGTACCTAAATTACTTCCTTCACTTCTATTTCCTGGATGTAGGGATTCAAATTATGAATGAGAGTTAGTATCAGCATCTCATGCTGGTAGGAAATTAAAAAGATAATTGGTTTTTTTAAACATAAAAGTCTGTTAAAAATGGACCAAAATGAATGTGGAAGAAGAGTACCTCATTTGTGTTTGAGGCCGTGGCGTTGGCCAGCCGCAGCATGGCCTTGGTGACGCTGCCCACGCAGGTGATGATGAACGGCGCCCTGAGTCGCCTCTCCTCCACAAAAGCCTGCAGAGACCCAAACAGCTCCTGACCCGGGCCGAACCGGACCGCGTGGACCTGCATGGACGATCCTCCCCCTGCTGAAGTCTGAGAAAAAGATGGTTTTACTTTGGATTGGTGCAATTTATTTGCATTTAATTGACCATATCTGTATTAGATGTACTTTCTGTGACCGTTTACTGTATGTATTTATTTTTACTATTGTCTCAGAACATTTCTCAAGTTGGATTTACGCTTGTTTCTATTTACATGTCAAACAGTTCTGTGATCAGCTGAGCAGAGTTTCTCTGTGTAAAACAGCTCAAAATGTGCTGAAAAGAATCACAAATGTACAAAATCAGACACAAATCTCTTGTTCTGTGTGTGTGTGTGTGTGTGTGTGTGTGTGTGTGTGTGTGTGTGTGTGTGTGTGTGGTCCATTCAGCTCTTTAACAGGATCACTGTGCCAAACCAAACAGCAGCGTGACCTCTGACCCTGCAGGAGGAGGAGCTGACACTGATCCACAGTTTCACAGCGCTGACAGAAAACATCACATTATTTTATATTTATTCACTGACAGTGTTGTAAAAAGTACCTAAAACTAACACTTTCGTAAGAGTAAAGATAGCGTGTTAAAATAGCTTTCAAAATTTAAAATTACCATCTGGCAAAAAAACACCTCTAAGCATGGAATGTGACTAAGTTACTTCACTCCAGTACTGCACTGAGGTACAATTTTGAGGTACTACATTTATCTGATACATTAAACTAGTTACTAGTTACTTTTCAAAATACATGCTGCATTTAATATTATTTATTTTATTGCTTATCAGATTAAGAGAAACAAACAAAAGTACTGTTAATCAGAGGAATGTTCAATATCATCCATAGTGTACAGTATCTACATACATGTTAATACATTGTAAGTATCTTTTACCTTTACTTGTGCTTTTGATACTTAAGAACTTTTTTTTTTTCTTTTGCCTCAAAATTACTTTTGACATTGACTTTTATTCAAGTGCTATCCATATTGGTGACTTTCACCTTTAACAAAGTAACATTTTAACACAATATCTTTATCTTTACTCAAGTATAAGTTTGGGGTAATTTGCTTACACATCAAAAGGTACAAATACCAGTTAATTATACTATTTACATGTTTTTTTATCATTTAAAAATGAGTTACTCTGGCTCTTATGCAGCATGTGATCTGCACAGTAACTAGTAAATACAGTTATCAAATAAGTGTTAGTGGAGTAAAAAGTAAAGTGTTTGTTTCCAAAATGTTGTAGAGTGGAAGTATAAAGCAGCAGAAAAAAGGAAATACTCAAGTAAAGTACATTTACCATAACTGTCTACTATACCACACTATAAAATAAGACAGTTACTTTACTCTAAAAAAAAAAAAAAAAAAAAGACATTGAGGAAACTGATTACTTCAGAATTTCCAAGTAAAGACTTATGTTGTTCAAACTTTTCAGCACATACAACTTAAAGTTAACAGTCTACTCTACTCAATTAATTCTTCTTAATTCTTAACTCGCTTTCCTGACCTTTTGAAAAGTAAAGTCAACTTTAAAATTTACAGTGTGCTGCAGTAAATGTACTCAGTTTACATGCCATCACTGTTTACTCATCAGGCTGATAATTAAAAAACAGTAAGCATATTTGAACATCTGAAAAGTCACATTTCGTTATTTAAAAAAAACAAGAAGTTTTCTACATAAATCAGAAAATTTCAAAACTCTGGTGAAATCCACTGAGCCAAGCTTGAAAGCTTGCTTCCATTCTTGTCCAGGTCTCCTTTGTAAAAGACATCTGTGATCTGAATGGGACTTACCTGGTTGAATAAAAGCTTAGAATGAAAATGATCAATCTAAATGGTTCATGATGAGACTCTCCGACTTTGTTTTGTCAGTTTAGTCATACATTTCTCTCATTTTGTCAGTGTTGAGGATCTGCAGCTCTGTGAAACTGAAAGGATCTTTAACAAGGCATCCAGTAAAAAAGATATCTTATATCTCTCATTCCCTCTGCTGCAGTTTGATTAGATCCAAACACTGGAGAGAGCTCTTTGTGAAAAATAAAGGTGGTGTAAAAAAAACAAGAGAAGCTGTGGAGTGAAAAACTTTTTGCAGCCTTTTGACTCACAAGTCACAGTGAAACAAAGCCCAACCCCTAACCCTGCAGAGTGCTTTTAAACAAGCAGAACTCTAACATGAGTTTTCTGTTATTCTGGTTTGGATTCATTGGAGTGAAAAAGTTTGAAAAGTTTTTTAAAGAGCGAAAAAAAAAAAAAAGAAAAGAAAAAAAGCAGTGAGAACTCACCATTGTGCACGATTGCAAGGCTCCTGAAGGACTAAACTCTGACCACAAACACTCCAGTCAAACATTTACTGTCACACATGTTGAACTGTGACAGTTTGGGTTGGACTGAGCATGCTCAGTGAACAGTACTCTCTCAGACTAACAGCTTCCTGCAGAGGGTTCAGTATAATTGTATTTCTGGTCTATTACTGCCACCTGCTGGTGCTTATAGAGTGAAGGACCACAAAGGAAAGTTTGCCCACTAATTAATGTGACTTAGACGATGCATTAATTGAGTTGTTTATCGGCTATTCATTGGATACAGTGTGTCAAAGATGCTTTAACTATGGAGTCAGAAGCTTCTCACTCAATGTGCTTTTAATTCTAACAGTCGTAAAAGACAACAAAGAGTCTCTTGCTTCACTGCCTCGTCTTTGATTCATGTTAAATTCATATTACCTGCAATAAAAAAAAAAGAGATTAAGTGATTTTTAATCCAAAAATATGCAAAAGTGGTGACTGGATAGTAAGATTTGTTTCTGAAACAACATGTTCAAGAAATAGCTAATGTAGTAACAGAATATCGACCTATATTTTACATAGCGTGTAAAATATAAATGTAAATATTTGACCACCCATATATTGTTTGTTTTATCCCCTTTGATTTTAACAACCCCATCAAGGAAACAAACAATCAGAGAAAGAAAGAAAAATCTCTCGAGATGTGTCTCAAAATTCCTCCAGTACAATCCTATTTTTAGAAACGTTTTGAGTGGAGGATAAACATATTCCTAGAATTTATAAAACTGTTATATTAACTTCTGTTTTTTGTTTTTGTTTTTTTTTGTTTTTTTACATCAGTGCATGAGGATCTAAATGCTGTTTCAAAACAGAAAAAAATATTTCTGGTTAAGAAAAATATAAAAGAAAAATAACTATTATTTGTAGTTGACAATATTATATATATATATATATATATATATATATATATATATATATATATATATATTTCTATTTGTGTAATTTCTGAATTCTCAGTAATTTACCCTCCATATTTCCCCGAACGGGAAACATTTCACTCAATTCAAGTTCCAGAAACTCTTAGGAGCCGCTTTGTTTCTGACCCTAGATGGCGCTGTGGTTTGTAGAATGGACTGACAGCAGGGTCATCTGAGCACCATTAAAGTTCTCCACATGTGGTTTGTTACAGACTGACAGACCTGAAATGTCATCACAGTGATTTTATTTAAAGAATCGACCACCCAGCAGTACGTCCCGCGTGCTTTCATTACAGTGGTATAAGGGTGAACGTTAAAGTGAAGGACATGTAGGTGTTGGACTTTGCTTAGTTTTCTTTCATGTTTTTTTCCCCACAGTTACTGTGTGTGATGTTTTAGTTGGAAGCTGAGTTGCGCTGTAATGTATACGTTTTTATGTATTTATCAAATCAGCTTTTCCACATTGAAGCTTTTCCACAAAGTTTGGTTACAACCAGTTAGCTGAAATATGTAATTATCATCAACATCTTCATGTTGGATTATCAGTTTCTATGTCTGTCAGACTGGATTTGTCAGACACTTTACAGTGAGTTACAACTTACAAGTGACTAATTTAGCTGTAGATTAAGATCAAATAGACATTTATTGAAAAAATATTCATCTAAAATCTACTTGATGGAAAAAAAAAATATTGTGCTAAAAATTCTAAACCTCCTGCACCTTATACACTAACTAAAAAGACAAGGAAAATCTTTTTGCCTCCCATGATCACTACAAGAACACCTGGCCAAAAGTGTGTGGACAGCAAACATCACCACAAACATTGGTGTTAACGTGTCAGCCTCTGTTTTTCTGGTATGAGTCTTTCCACCACATGTTGAACGCACTGCAGGGATTTGTTCCCATGCAGACACAAGAGCTTGAGTGAGGTCCAACACTGATCCTGGGTCTGGCTCGTGTGCTGTTTTTCCACCGGCACGGTTTTGGCTGCACCGAGTCAACCCGGGTTGCATCGATTTGCTTTTCCGGTCGCCAGAGTCAAACCGAGTAGAGCCAGGCTGGCAGATGAGATGGAAAAACGGACGGGGATGAGGTCAGGGCTCACCACAACAAGAAAACCATTTTTTCTTTATGGAGCTTTACGGAGTTTTGTGCTGAGGGACAGTATAATGTGGAAGCAGGACACAGCCAGACCCAAACTGCTGGGATCACCCTTGCTGTTTGAAATATTAAAGAATGTCGTAGCATTCTGATTTCTGTTCATTTGAAAACCAGCAGCGGACAAAACGTACCATCACAGTAACGCAACTGGTGACGAAGATGAGTAAAATAAAATAGACCAGCGTGGATGAGGAGGTCAGAGGTCACATCAGTCCTGTAGTCCTCCAGTCTGTCTCCGGAGTGATTATATCAGAAAAATGCGATAAAAAGAAGCAAAAGAATGTAAATACAAAATACAAATACATTTTTACCTTAAAATAACAGTTTCAAGATCATTGTTATGGTCCACTGAATTGTCACAGGGCCTTTGTTTCCCACACTATGTGACCACAACACACTGCAGATGATGCTGAGGTCAGAGGTCACAGCAGGCTTGTAATCATACGGCAGAGAGGATATATTAGAAAAATGCCACAAAAAGATTCAAAAGAAAACTGAGTTTGATCCATCTTTACCATCATTTTCTTTGAGAGTATGAATAGTTTCATTATAAAGAGTTTAGCTTCTGAATTATTTGCCTCTTGATTTCACTCGAACACCAGAGCTGTTGTGATGTTTCGATGTGCCGACAGCTGAACCGTGGATTATCCAAAGGGCGGTGTTTGCGAGGCAGAATGCAGCTCGTGCAGCCGCGCAGATGAATCCCAGCACTGCTAATGTATTTAGTCAGTATTTTTCCGTGTAATAATGAGCAGATTAAATCAGGGTTGTGGCGGTGTCGGGGCTCCTGGGAACCAACGGGGCCACGCTCTGGCGATTATTTCGAGTGGAGGCGCTCGCACGTATTCCCCCTGCGAAGGCCTGATTGCTATCAGGTTACAGCATCCAGGACGACAGCCCTGCAGCTTAAAGCAACAGGGCTTCACCGAGCAGAGACAGGAGACGGATCAGAGCAAACGCTGCAGTGACAGGGGAAACATTTCTGTTTTTGTTTTGTCCATTTTCTGATTAGAGACCCTCAAACAACTGCATTTGGTATTATATGTCGTAATAAGATAAATGATTTAAAAAACTCCATCGGTTTAATAAATTATTCTGATTCTATGTAAGCTGACTGAGCCTGATGACCCAACTTCTCACTTATTCATCACCTCAGTTAAAAGTTTCCTGATGAGTTTATAGTCTCAGTCTGCTGTTTCGAAGTCTACTTCTACACAGCATGATGTTCACTTTGTAAATGATGGTCACATTTATGGGTAAATGGATGATAAAGCAAGGTCTGAATTAGGGCGGGCGGTAGGTAAGCTTTGGCATGTGTGCCCCCATTGGCAAGCAGGAGATTAATGAGTTGCACACTAGCAGATTTTCTCAGAGAAAATTTGAAGTTACCTCTCTCATAGCTATTGCCAGTTTATTATTATTATTATTATTATTATTATTATTATTATTATTATTATTATTATTATTATTATTGTTATATACAATTACAATGTCCTGAATTGGGAGTTTTTTTTAAACTGCAATAATAACGAGATAAAATTACTTGTCCACTGGATTAAAATTTTGATGTGGTGTCATTATTAAACTTAACATGAACCTTAAGGATGGTATGGCACACAAACCGATAACGTTTTTAAATGGCACTTCGCCAGTGGGTGACAATAAGATGGGTTTATACTTGGCAGTAAAAGATAACATGAGGCGGCAAAGACTCTCTTCTGACCCCAAGAGGCTTTAAGAGGACGACCCAAGAGTAACTCAAAGGTCATGGCTAACAAACATGCTGAAGGCGTCTCCCTACTCATAAAACATTTTCTTTCTTTCTTTCTTTCTTTCTTTCTTTCTTTCTTTCTTTCTTTCTTTCTTTCTTTCTTTCTGACAGCGATGCGCCTGTGATCAAGTGCAACTGACTTCAGATCAGGAATTGTGCATTCGCTCTCCATCAGCAAAGTTTACTAGAGATGCACTTTACTGGATTTTTGCCAGTATTTTCCACCTCACTTTGGCAGCCTGCCGATTACCAGCTCCCATATTTCTTATCCACCTGGTTGCAGAGAACATCAAGTCTCTCCCGCGGTGGAATTAACTCGCTGTTATTATTTCTCTTATCATGACAGCACACTGGCAGATGCACACGTAAAATTCTTTTTTTTTTTTTTAAAAAAACCCCAATGCAATATGTTACAAAATGTGCATAACTAAAGCTAAAGTTATATATATAGCAGAAATTTCATTCTGGGCAGATGTCAACATTTCAAGTTCAAAACATTCATTGAGATGCTGCCTTGATATCATTATGGATCCCTGAAGTCTAATGTGGGTGAATCTTTCCTCCTTAACTTGATGCTTTTGCACTGGATTGTGGGGGAGGATGTGATGCAGGGACAGCTGAGGGGGGCTGGGTGGGATCAGAAATCTGTGATGGTATGATCGGTTTGAATTTTGACACAGATCTCAGACGGGGTTTAACAGAAATACCCAAACATGACTTTTCACAGGAAGGGAGTTTCTACGTTTCAACAGTTGTCTTTCAAGATAATCGATAGTCAATCTAAATACAAAATTGTTATTTTTGTCAAACCATATCACTACTTAACACTAACAAAATCAAACTGCTGTAATTTCACAACAGTTGGGACTCTCATGATTCAAATAAATCTGTTTCCCCTCCACTTCCTGTGAGAAAAATTGTTTCTATTTTCATAATAACTCAAGTAAAATTCCTTTAAACTGCTGATATGTTTTCCTCTATAATCCACTGACCTGTGCAGAGTATGCAAACTTAATACCATGAGGTAAAGTGTGTGTCCAACAACTCATCAACACAACACACAATAAAGAGATAAACCTTCTGTATCGATTTAGAAATGAACAATGACGCTGGAGAGAATACACATTGTTTTTAGTGAAGCTTCCTTTTAATAGGATTTGGACATTTAATCAGTATTTTTGGCTTATATGTGTGTGTTTACATGAGTGTGTGTGTGTGGATGTGTGTGTGAACTAATTAGGACCAGCAATTACCCCAAACTGTGGCTGCGTCTCTACTGAAGGGCCGGCTGAACAGGCAACAATAGCAGCCTGTCAGTGCCAACGCTGCCATGCATGACAGATGTATGTGGACATGCCAGACAAAGGCACGGCTGGCCGAGCGTGTGTGTGTGTGTGTGTGTGTGTGTGTGGGAGGGTGTGTGTGTTGGGTTGGGTTGGTGGGGGGGGGTCAGCTTGTGTCCGATGCTGAAGAAGTGGAGGAGCGCTGCTGGCGGCTCAGGCATCGTTCCACGGCACCAGCAGCTCCCAGCAGCCCCTGCTGCCTCAGCCATAACCACCACCGCAGAGCTGTCAAACTCCCAGCAGCCCCTGCTGCAGCGCCTTCGGTCCAACCTGCTAATGGAGGGACGACTTAGTTCATTATAACATCATCTGCATAATGAGGCCGTGATCTGCTGCACCTTTCAACCAACAATAACATCACACCACTGCAACGCTGTAACAGCCGTCCATATGGTCGGCCTGGTCTCACTCTCGGTGCAGCAGCTTGGTCAGTGGCCTTCAAACTGTGACACAGTGGGTACCCATGTAGCCTCACGTCTAGAGACGCCCCTCGAGCGCAGCAGCAAGGGGGCAGGCCGATAGGCAACACCATCAGCTATAGCCGATGGCTGACAATCATTGACTTCTGACCCCTGTAACGAAGCATCAGGATTTCAAAGGCACCCAACCAGAGAGCACAAAAACAGCAATGTGTCGTGAGAAGTGTGTTGCTGCTCACTGCACTAATGTTGCACCTCCATGTCCAGTTTATTATTATTTTTCATGTCCAGACACCAGCCATTTTCTTAACTTCTTAACCTCAGTGTAGCTAGCCAGCTGACTTTGCTCCAAGCTTCTGTGGCTGAACATAGTCGAGTTAGGGAAATGTGGTGCAGAGACGAAGACACTTTAGGGATGGTTATGTATTTTCAGCTGGGTGAACTGGCTGGAGGTTGCCTTCAGGGCAACAGAGGCCTAACAATGGTGGACATCATCGTATGCCAATAAGATAGACATCCTCCTACCCTCTGCAATAGTGTTAAGAATCAAGAAAGTGCATGTCAGGAAGAGGTCATGATGACTGGATGGGTCAAAAGCAAGCCTTTCACTCGGGAAAGTACAGATTGTGTACCACAAGTCAAGTTGAAGGTCTGTGAGTTACTTAGGCTACTAATTGTAACTTGAACCATGATCCTTTCCCAAACTTAAGCAAGAATATTTTGTGCCTAAATCTAACCAAACTATGAGTGATATGTGAATTTTCAGTTTTAGTTTCATTTATTTTATTTTATTTTGAAAGTCAAATTGGATATCATTTATTTAGTATATTGTCAAGTTGGTTGCAGAGCCCTGTGTGCAAAACTTTATATAAACTTTAATAAACAAACAAACAAATAGACGTATCCGTGGTTTGCGGAAATGTAAAATTTCAACATTTCATTCCGGTGAACGCTACATGGCTACCCTTTTTGCTCATGTGATATCATCTTCTCATGCAGAAATGATCTAAAATAAAGAATCTGAACACGTGTGACCGTCAAAGGCCATTGTTTCTCCTCTAAAATGAGGAATGAAAGATTAAACCAAATACATACCCATCTCTCTCACACACACACGCACACACACACACACACACGTCCTTAATTAGACTGGAGTGTGTTCAACAAGCTCATTAGTGTTTTCGGCCTGAATTTGTCCCCCTGCTGCTTCTTGTTAATTCAACTCGCACTGGCACAGTTTGTCCTCAGTCGTTAACTTTTTATCATGATGTGGATTAAATCTAACTGATCTAATTAAAAGAAACAATCCGTCACTTCAAGGTCAGCCACACATCGACGAGCGCTGCTCTGCTGTTGGAGAGGTCGCCCTCTCAGGTGTGACGATACTGAATGTGTGAAGACATGAGATCATATCGGAGAATTTCTTGCTTCATCTTCAGCTGACGACAAACACGAAGGCGGAAACCTTACGACTTGAAAAGCTGATTTCAGTCTGTTGTTTCCACATATGTGTGTGTGTGTGTGTGCGTGCGCGGGCGTACGTGCGTGTATGTGGATGTTTTGTCCGAAATGCCACTCGGCAGCATACTGGAATGACATGTATGAACATGTCAGAGCTACAGGCAGCTGCATGTGTCAGGTGCCTCACGGGAATTGTGTGTGTGTGTGTGTGCGTGTGTTACTGTGTGTAAACTAATTAGGAGTGTGCAGCATTGTGTGTGTGAATGTTTGCAAGTGTGTGTTCCGGGGGAGGAAGGGGCTCATCCAGGTTCATTTAAGGCTGCTCCTGGCCAATGTCCGGTCACAGGAAAAGAAAATGGACGAAATGGGATTGTTGTGCCCACGGAGACTTCGCCACCATGACACCCCGACTCGTGTTGTGAGCCGAGGACTACAGCTGTGGAGGAGAGGCGGACTCTGTGTTTATAACATCGATGCTTGGTGGAAGTTGAACTGTTGATGCGAAGATGGCGACGACATGATCATCACCATCGTGTTCCTGCTGCTTATATTCACCCTGACGCAGATTCAGAAGTTGCGGTACATGTTTATATATATTTGTACATTAATAACCGTATTCATGTTCTGGAATTTGTGTAGCATGAAGGAATTTATGACCTTTCATTTCGTGTTGCAACCCTGTGTTGTGTAATGATGAAAAAATACCTTGCTGCTTGAAAAATTGCATTTGAACATGGACTCATGGACAACATCACCCTCCAATGGAATAAACTTATAAGCGACTGTACTTTAATAAGCCTCTATGAAACACACATTTCATACATCACAGTCACTTCCGTCCTCTAATGTCTAGTTGTATATCTGCTGTTATTTTGGCGAAAGTAACGCAGACGTGAGCAAAAATGCCACGCATACAAAAGATCAGGGGGAAAAAAAAATGCACATTTTGCCATTTTAAAATTAGCTTCCCTCTGCTTGAACAGCCTGGGTTAAAACTTTTAAATGAAGTATTTTTGTGACTAGCAACAGAAATAATGGATAAATGGGCCAATTAGCCCGCTAACAATGATAAAAGGGTCGGAATGAGGTTGTTTAACGGGCTGTGAGTTGGATTTGTCTGTCTGTAAAAGTAATTATTTTCAAATGAAAGTAAATGATGATGATTTCATTCTTTTTTTTTCCGTGTCATGCACACAGAGCGCCCAGCCCTCATGGGTTTTACGATACAAAAGAGAACAAGTCGCAGCGGTCAAACAGTTCATCACATTTTGCCTTTTATTACAAAATTACAAATGATTTTCTTCTCCTGCCACGCTTGAGAAAAGAAAATCAGCTGTTTGCCCCTTCTTCTTGAAGCTCAGTTCTAGTTTTTTTTTCTCGGTCATCCAGCCATAAGAATCAGCATTAATCAGAATCAGAATCAGAATTCCTGTATTTGTCCCTCAAATCGGGACAAAAAATGAGAAATGAGTCGTGTATAGAGTTTGTATTGCACAGCAAGGTCGACTGGGAGCAGTGCTGGTTGTACAGCCTGACAGCCGCTGGAGGAAACGACCTGCGATACCTCTCCTTCGCACACTTTTGTGTAATAGTCTATTGCTGAAGAGGCTGCCCAGTACGGCGATAGTGAACGCAGGTGAACGGATGGCGAATGGGGGACATTTCAGTAAAAAAGACGGGATAACAAAACAAGAAATGTACCTCATTCTCGGCTTCACCTCGCTCACACAACCGACACGTCCGTCCTCCTCTGGAGTGGCACCAAACACCGCCGGCCTCCGAGGCTGATGGGAATGTTCCTGAGCGTAATTGTGCACCCAGGGGCCTTTTGTTTGAATTACACTTCACGCAAGGTTCTACAGTAGAGCAGCCCTTTACGTGACAGAAGGCTCGCAAGTTTTTCTCAGACCGTATAGCGAGAGACAGTTTTGCTTTATACATGAGAACATCTTGCTTCTAATTTCCCGGAATATCACAATCATAACCTGTTCTGAAAAAAATGAATGACAGGCTGTTCAAACAGAATCAGGATTTGAACCTCTTTGCCCAGGAATGACTGAGCGAAATGTCCCAATTAAATATCTTCTCGTCTGTGATCAGACATCTTCACGAGTCTGTTCCACAGCTGGAGCATCTGCCATTTCGTCTGATGATATGAGGTCTCCACCTTATTATCTCCAATCCTATTTAATACATTACATTTTGGAAGCAACTGTGTTTGCCTGTGTTTGCATGAGGGCATTTTTTGGAAACTGGAAACTGACTTTTGAATATGATGATAGTCTGAGAAAGGATCATTGTGGGATGTTATAAGCGGGGACATTTCTCGAAAGCGAAGACACCAAGGAGAGTGAGGACCTTTTCAGCATAATAGGGGAATTTTTTCTTTCTTTTTTTTTTTTTACAGCGAGAAAGCGAGAAAAATTGCAGGCGAGGATATTAAAAGGGAGCATTGAAATGAAGGCTTATTGGAAGGGGAAAGGAGAACTCTGACTGTAAAGAAACATTTTTTTGGTACTCATGGACGTTTTATTCTCCACCAAGAGGTTGTGTTTGTTGCTCGGCCGGCTCACACCAAGCGACAAACACAAAAACTCACCAAACTTCCTTAAAGAATGCAAGATTTCCATTCATCTCTCGAGAAATAATGCACATTTAGGCACATTTAGGTGACTGGTGGAATTAAAGGAGGCTGGTTGCCCTTGGTGACGGTATGTGCTCCACCGAGTGCCGTTTTGGAGACACTCTGGTCACTTTATCGATTAGTTGATCAAAACATTTTTGTCAATTGTCTGAGATTGTCACTGTTTTGTAACAATAGAATGTTTCAGTCATTTTTCAAGAAAGTGTGAAACATTTTCTGCCTCCAGCTTCTTAAATGACAATATGCTGACAAAAGAAGCGATCTGAAGACGTCACTTTGGGCTATTTCATGAGCATTTTTCCCAGTTTTTTGACATTCAATAGACTAAATGATTAATCGGTTAATCGTAAAATAAATCAGCAGAATAACTTATAATGAAAATTGCGGTTTGAACACATTTTGTGGCGACTGAGGGAGGTTAGGGTAAGGAGCTTTTGGAGAGTCCGGTAATCACTTCGAGATGATACATTTTTAGAGAACATTTTTGGAAAGCGACGGCACTTTGGAAGCAGCACGAACCAAAAGCAGCTTTCAGACTTTTCTCCAGCTTTTAATCCACATTGAAAGCTTGAAAAACTACATTTTCACTTGATGAGAAACCGTTTTCTGTCCTCTCTGCCACATTATATCAACACCTGTTTTTTTTTTTAAGAGTGCAGCTATTTCTCCAACATCCCCTGTCAGATCTTTGTGAATTAATCGCTCCCACACCTCCGAAACTTCCCTTGTTTCGACATTTCCGCTGTCCTCGCCTCCTTGCGTGGAGGGCCGGAGGCCTGCAGGACGGATCTCTGCTCTGATTAAAGACCAGGATTAAGGAGCGCTGACCTTTTGTTATCATGGATTCATCCTCCACACCGTCTGAAATCAATAGGCAGCTCTGTAGGCTTTCACACATCCATCTACTCTCACAGATCAATCCCCCTACAATCCTCTCCAGCCCTCAGCGGGAGCGCCGGGGGCTTTTAGGGTGAAATTATGTGGTAGTGCTTCTGGAGCTCTGCCGCTGGTGGTTTAGAGGATGTAATATGTCGACTTCAGGGCTTTCTCATCACGCCAAAATTGCTGTTCGTATTGATGCCACTATTAGCACTCCCCTCGGCAAAGACTTCAGCCATTAAAGCCTGCGGTCGGCACAGCTCAAGATGAGGCTGCGAGCAAGTGAGATTGGCTGTCATAATAGGGCTGCTGTGAGCCTATTAGAGCTCAGTGTGGTTCAACCGCCTCCACTGCAGGTGAGCTGAGGGGCGGAGAGCCCGCGCTGCAAAAAATGTCAGAGAAAAGCTCACGTCGGCTTCAGCTGACGGGGTTTTATGTTTATGGAGCAATTTGTGCTATTTGTTAGACAGCTGAGAGTGGAGAGATGGCAGGAAACAGGAAGCGAAAGATGCAAGAGTTTGCGGTTCACAATGAGTGCCTTACGGGAGCAGCTCACCCTTAAATTAAAATCCACTCATTATCTACTCATCTTCATGTCGATAGTCCACAAAACATTTGTGGAGCTTCACAGCAAAACAGAGTTGATGGTCGTCGCTTGAATTATACTTTGGTCAAGAACAGAACTGAAATTCTTTGGATTTTTTTTCTCAAACTGTGAGCTTCTGTAAAGCCTGAGAGTTCTCGGAAGAATTCTCTGTGTTATAGTTTAACCTTGATCTCAAACGACTGCCATGCTGGATCGATGTGTTACGTATGGCAAAAAGAGGACGACCCAAGGTCAAGTCACTCAGGAGCCAGGAACCAAAGAGTGAGCTTTAGTAAGATAAAGCCGTAAAGTACGATAAATACAAAATTCCAAGCACAAAAGCTGGCAACTAAAGGCAATAAATGGGAGGAGCAGTCAGGGGGAAAATGAGAACACAAGGAACATGAGGAACACCAGAGACACAGGACTGCTGGGAAAAACAGCTGAGCTTGTGTGTGCGCTTAATTTTACCTCAGTGGTGAAGATTTCAGCTTTAAAACAAATTTTTTTTTAGGTTTAAATACAAGTTTCCGACCACTTCAGTCATGCTGCTATGCAGAAAGGAAAGAAAACTGTTCCTAAACATGTCAAAACGTACATTTCTCTTTGTCATGATGTTGGATTAATAGCTCAGAAAAAAAACGTCTGAAAGGTGCTTTTTGTTCGTACATGTGAAACGAAAACCTATCAATAAAAAAAAGACTGACTTTCACCCTCCAACTACATCCACCCTCTCCAAAAATGCTGTTTTTTTGTTTTTTTTTGAAGATGACCTCCTTCCTCGAATCTGATCGAAGCGTGACTGATTCCTTCACTCACCCACTAAACTCCAAGAGAACCTGACGACATACCTGCAGTGTACAGTTATGGGTTTTGGGGTTGAGGGGAATCGAGTGCTGTGTGTATTATGGCGATGGCCCAGCCCTCCTCCTCCCTCTCCTCCCTCTCCTCCTCCTCCTCCTCCCTCCTTCCCTCCCTCCCTCTGCCCACTCATCCTCTGCCTCCCTCCCCTTCCTCCCCCCCGCTCTTGCTTTCCCTGCTGCCTGGCTTAAGCTAATCCCATTATCAGTGAGGCGGCCTGACGCTGATGTGGCCTGCTAACTGACCAGCTGCTCCGAGTCTGGCCACCACACACACGCTGCAAAAAGAGTCGGTCGGGGGGCAAGAAAGCTAAAATCACGTCTCCAGGAACAGGAGAAGCAGAGCGACGACCGAATCGGATCGGAGCAGTTGATTCGCCGGTCGAAGAGAGAAAACAAACGCAAATGTTTTGTGCGCTTGTGACGAACGCTGGATCGAGATGATGACACAACAGTTTGGATGGTTCATGCAATCTGTGAATCAGCAGGTAACTATGGCGACGGCTTTATTGCTTCGGGTGACATTATGAGTTAAATTTCACTGATTCAACCTGACCTGACTTTGCTTTAACCCCGTTATGTTTGCCGATGTACCCCGAGGTGTGCGCACACGGCCAATAACGGGCCTGGCGAATGGTAAAAAAATAAAACGGGTCTGTTTTGTATTTTTCGTGATTTTGCTCTTGTCACGTTGAATTATTCAGTGCGAGAGAACAAGCTGTGCAAGCTGTCTTCATGTGATCGGGAAGTTCTTTCCTTCATAATCACATTGTCTTCTCCCAGCAGGAAAAGGTCAGATGATCCACAGATAAAAACATTTGAATGCAACACAAGAACGTAAAAAAAACCCAAAAAAACCCTGATAAAGTCATCACAATAACATTTGAGAACGGGCAGAGCTCGGGTGAATTCTCAGCTAGAAACAGGAGGACACGATGCAGGTATGTCTCTCGCTTGAACCCTTTTTTTCTGTTTAATCCCCTCATGTAGAGAATAAAAAAGCCCAAACACTGGTGGAAATCTAGAAAAGGCTATTCAGATACAAAATAATTAAATTTGATTTCCAATTAAATGAGAGTAAAAAGTGACGACACATAAAAGAATCATCAGCAAAATCTGCGATCTTCACATAACTGTTCAACCAAGACAGGAAGAGGCACTGATTTCCCGGGTCACTATCCCCAGGTAAAGGTGGAACGACTGGAGTATTTGTGGAGACGCTACACCGCAAAACATAATGATGGAGCAGGTAAAGGAGGTGAAGAGGGACCCCTAAATTCCTCCAAATCCGTGTTCAGTCCAGTTCAGCTCTGTCACGGCAGTGGTTGGGGTTTGGTGGACGACGGAGCACAGGCATCCAGTGGAATTCCAGAGAGAATTCCACTGGATGGAAGTAAAACAAAATAAAATGGAGCTTCAGTGTTGTGTCAAAGTCTGTTCCCTCGTTGACGTGCGTTTTCCTCTTACCACTGGGACTTGAGATGCTTCAAAACCAGTATTCTTTCTATGTGATCAAGTAACAAAACCAGCTTACTTATTAAAACAACCAGCTGTTTAACGCTGCCTATTCACAACAGGGCTTCTGCATCAAACTGGGATTCCTGCATTTTTTGTTTTGTTTTGGACAGTAGCCAGGCTGCTAGCGGTAGCCATGTTGCTAATGCCAACAACAGTTATACCACAGGGTTACAATAGGAGGGTGGTAAAAACAAAAAGGTCTCAATCTTTTCAAATCAATTGGAAACCTTATGAAGATGCAGCCCTTTTTGAATATGTTGATGAAGGTTTTCGCAGTCAATGAGGTCATGGTAATTCTAAGTGGTGTATCGTGGGCAGCTGGACTTGCTCCAGTTTCTTGAAGGCATTTCACCTCTCATCCAAGAGGCTTCTTCAGTTCTATTTTACTGGAGGGGGGTTTGCAGGCCTTTACACTGTGTGTGGGAGTGTCCTTACAGAGTCGCTCGGGACACGTGTGAGCTCTGAGTTGCTGAAGGCCGGCTGGGTCAAGGACTCACAAGTGGCCATAACTCTGCAATACAAGAACCTGGCATCTGCATACATGATCCGATGTGTTTGGTAAAACGATTTAGTTTTATGTTAACATCATTTTCAGTGGACCTGGACACCACAGGAGGAGACTCCCCCCCCCCCCCCGAGATGACAGTGATGCATTATTAAAAACACAGACATTCAGGCCCTCTGGATAAAAAGTATTCATGTTGAAAATCCATTTACATTTCAATGTACAGAGCCTCTGATCTGAGCTCTGTGTATCACAAGTCCACATATTTGCTTCTTTCTCACTCAAAAGCGAATCCTGAGACCTTCCCAGCAGGTCACTTTTTGCAGTGTGCCCTGGCTCGGAGGGCCAGCAGCCTGCCAGCCTATCAGCTACGACACTGGCTCTCCTGCTCGCTAGCTAGCGCGCTAGCCCGGACAGCATGTGGCGTGGATCCCGGAGGAAAGGCGGCGTTGGAGTTCCACTACGCGACACAATAATGCCGAGTCACTCGGATCGACGCTAATCCAGCTTCCCAAACAATGCGAGAGGCCCCCCCGCCGAGTCCGAAGGCAGGTAGAGGAAGATTAGAGCGACCTGGAGACGTTTGTGGCAAACGAGCTGCAGGGGCGTTTAGTCTTAATTGCACTCTGAGGATGAGTGTGAGTGGCTGACAGTTCCATGCAGAGAGTTTTCATTTGAACATTTGCTTAAACTTAAATTTGCTCTTTTAATCTTCTGACAGGCTATGAATGAGCGCTGCAACAAAAGTTATTTTTTCATTTTATAATTGCATACATTGTTTTACATAAAATAGGCTACATTTGTACAATTTACACATTCCAATGATTTTTTTGTTGCACTGTTTGGTTGTGACAGAATTTGAAGGTTGGGAGATGCTTTTTTTAAAAAACCTTTTAGCTGATGTACTCAGGACAATCTCTCAAGACCGCGCCTGTCCATGTCTGCTGGAGAGGTAAGAAAGCAAAGCTACACAAGCAATAGCTAATACTATGGGGACATTTGGCTACACTGACCTGCCGTAAGTTTTGACAGGAAACTCATATTCAGTTGCTTATTTATACATCCAGCAGACAAGACAACTTATCATTGTAACCCTGCATTCACATGTTCCTCGGTTGTTCCTGTTTCCCAAGCTGGGTAGTCATTCTTCCATCTTTGGTCTGTTCATGAGCTTTCAAGTCATAGTGTGGAAACAACACTTGCACTCCAAGGAAGTCATAGGAAAGTCCAAAAAGCAACGAGTGAAAAACTGGTAAACCAGGGAGACATGAGGAGCACAGGACCAGCGGATAGGTGGGACAAGCAGAGAGTGTGATTCATTTATCAAACAGCTGAGGAGCAAAAAGATTAGGAAAACAAATGGGGGAAAGAAATAAATATCAATACCATAATTAAACAGGAAATCAATAAACCAAAAAACCCAAACCATGACATATAGCTGTTTGTTTAAGGGCCCATATAAAACCACTACAATATCACTTTACCTGACTTATTATGCGAATAAGTAACTTTTCTTACTAATCTTCCCAAAATTCTACAGGGACGGTTGCAACTTCACCTCATATTACTATTTATATGTCAGCAAACATTGATATGCACTGCATGAATTAATAAAAGGTTTCCAGCCGTCAACCAAAAATGTATTATTTATCTGCACAATATATGACCATAAGTTTAATATTTTCTCTCTTTTTGCTCTGTCTTTGGTCGCCACCACCTCCTGAAAAAGAAAATGACTACAGCTCTTTTAAGTTTTGATCCAAAGATAAGGATGTGAAATGAAAGTATTCCTCCAAAATACAACAAACTAGATAATCAGTCATAGAAGAGTAAGGATAGTTCTCTTGCATTTTTGAGGCTTTATTGTTTTTTTGTAAGCCACTGATATGTTTAAATTTGTACATTTCATGCGTTCCATGTCATGGCCTTCTCTCATTATGGGTTGATTTTATAACAAAACGACCAATTTCTTTTTCTTTTTAATGCAACTAAATGCCTTTAAACACAGAAAACATCAGTTATAGTGTCTTTCTTTCTTTCTTTGGAAACGCCTTAATATGTGTTCCACCAGCCTCTGACACCAAACCTAACAAACTCCAGCGAAGAAATGGAAGTTGCACTGAATCCAATTACTTTTGACAAAACCATCATCTGACATATTTTACTACAAAGTGGTATTTACGGTTCCTCCTTTTTACTGGAAGAGTGAATGTTTCTCTTGCACAAGAACCATATGGGATGGTAATGATTGTTCCAGCTATTATTTCACTAAATCCTGTTTTAAAGGATGCAAAAAGATACAAATCTGTCTTGTTAATCTTTCAGTCGTATAAAACGTTCCTATTCCCAGTACGTTGTGCTGCTCAGCTCCACATCAGAGGAAAATATTTTCGTTTCTTCGTCGGTTTTCTTGTGCAGCGGTGATGTCAGCCGTCCTCTGGGTTCAGCTCTAAACCAACACTGATTAATAATTTATGGATCATCCCATTATGCCACTTTACACAGTTCAAAGGCTGCGCATTTGCATCCCAATTTGTTCACTCTGGTATAAAGACACGCTCAGCCTTTTTGCATCAGTATTTCTCTCATAAATGGAATTTGGGACGGTCTGTCCTCACATCAGCGGATAAAGAAGATTAAAGTGCGGGCATCCTGCATTCCCTCCCTCCTCCTCCCCTCTCCTCCTCCTCCTCCGCCTCCTCCTCCTCCTCCTTCCATCTCCAGCTCGGCCTCAGGGCTTTGATGTGTCTCGTGATAATTCTGAGGAAGGCAGACATGAAATACAGTGGAGTTACATCCAGAGAGAGGATTCGACACGTAGGATCGGGGTTTTGTAAAGAGGGTTTTTTTTTTTTTTACTCGATGAAAAAGAAAGCAACAAAAGGGATGATGTAGAACCACGGGAGACGTTAACAGATGGTTTTATTCATCTTTTTTTTAAACCATAACCTGGGTGAATACTTGATTGCGACTGGCCACGGGGTTTCAATTAACTTCGGATAAACAACATCTCTATTGTCTGTTCGCGGTTCCAAATGAATGCCCTGTATCTAAAATGAGTGGCACGGACTCAATGGCGGGGTCATCAGGAGAGGACCCAAATGCAGAAAACTGACGAGGGCACGTTAAAAAACCAAAAGCGAGTGTACATAGCTGATGTCCCGAGTCCAAAATGCAAATTACATGCGACAAAAAGGCTGCAGACAAAACCGGAGTAAATTAAGAGTAAAAATGACTGAAGTCCGAACAAGTATAACATGAGAAGAAAGGCAGGAAATGTAGGTGAAAGACAACGGGAAGACAGGACCAGGGAACAAGAGGTGGAAGGTCACATGAGGTGGAGTCACAGTAGAGACCCCTCAACATTAGAAATACTTTTTTTTTTAAAAACGGCAAGGTGAACACTCTCTTCATTGTAAGAGCCTCATCAGAAGTAAGGCAAACTCTTAAGTGTAAAAACCTTATACACTGATATTTTGTTTCTTTTGCAAGAGGCCATGATATACAACCCAGTCACAAGAATATATTTTACCTAAGTACGTCAATGCAAAACCACAGATATATTAAAACTAGGGCTGTCAAAGCTAACACGATATGCGTTAATGCAAATTCCTCTTAAATGTGGGAATTTTTTGGACGCACGATTTGTACCTTGTGGCGATCGGCCAGCACCGCCGTTTGAGTCATCAGGAAGCGATGCGGCACAAACTTTGTTGATGGCAATCAGAATCAAACCTCCTTGAGCAGAAATGGAAAAAGAAAAGGATCTTTTGAAGTTCAGCTTCAAAGCCCTGACAGATGGTTTTCCGGACAAAAATGTTATTTGCATTTACTGTCGTTGTGAACCGGGTTACCACGGGGTATGTTGAGTCTCAAATACCACTCGCCAAACACTGATACTTTGAAACAACGACACCTGGATAACTCTACACTAGACAAACTTTCAATGGCGATACCTAAATGGGTGGCTTCAGCTTGCAAGCTGATTAGCATTGTTTAGTTAAACTTTACAAGTGTAAAGTTGGACACTATATTGTGTTAGTATTACAAAGGAATGTTACATTCAGGTCAATAAGTCCATCTTATTGCTCGTTGGGCTTGAGCCATGTTATGCTTTCAACACATTTTTTTAAAATGCAGTACATATGAGGTTCATCTGGAGAATATTCTGTGTTTATGTGGAATTTTCTGTTTTTCTCTTGTCACAATGGTGTGCTTATTCTCCGGTTTAGGTTTGGGCCCAAAACTACTTGGTTAGCGTTAGTAAAACACAAACACAAGCTGGAAATGTCACCAGGGGTCGTAAAAATATCCAGTGGTGTGATTTGAGCTGCAGTCGGCCGTTTGGCTGCCTTGCTGGCTGTGATAACAACATCTCCCTCCCCTACACCTCCTGATGTGAAAGTCAGATAATAATCATATAATGTGAACGTGACATGCCAAGTTTGGTACAACTGTCAACCTTGGACATATTTGTGGTTTGCAGAAATATTAACTGCTAACATTATATCCTGGTGACTGGGCTGCCCTGTTATTAGCGCAATAAATCCGTTCGAGGCGTCTATTATCAGGAATTAATGGACTCTGCATCATCCATTGATTCCTTATAATGGACACCCTGTTAGGAATTGCTCCGCTAATGTAGGAATTTAAACAAGCATCAGGTTTTCGGCACTTGTGGACATGAGCAGAGCATATATGTCGTGCAGAATATGAGAGTCAAGACCACAACTTCAGAATTTCCTCATGTCTATCAGGGCCCTGATTGGTTTTAATCCAGGACCTTCTGTCTGTGAAGCTTCAGGGCTCAACTTTGAGCTATCAAGCCTTCTCATTTGTTTATTTCTTAGCTCAGGCACCAGGATACACTGTTGCCAGTTATTGACATTTGTACAAAACATTTCATATAACATTCACATTACATGCATTTTTGAGACATAGTAGAAATTACAACACTGAACCACAGATGATGTTGTAGTTTAAACAAAAGGAGAGCCAAATGCAAGACAGAAAGAAAGACAGGAAGTCGAAAAACAAAAAGTGAACTACAATGATATGCTAACCCAAACTCAAACCATAAAAATCCAAAATGCAAGACACCTAGAAATCAAATGACTAAAAAGTGAACAAACCACAGAAGCAATGAGGACAGGAGGAACAGGAACTGCGGGGTAACAGAAAAAGGTAGGAAATGAAAAGCAAAACGGGACACATGATGGTAGAACTTCAAAATAAAACAGGAAATGACATAATTTAAAACTGTACTTCTTTCAATACAATGTTCTAATTCTCTCATTGCGACACCATGTTAATACTCTGGTTAGGTTTGGGAACAAAAAATTGTTGGTTAGGGTAAAGAAAACATCATGGTTTGGCACAAGATAGATTTATGACCACCAGAAACATTTTTCTGATATCAAAAAAATCTGCTTGTTTTGGGTCTTGCTCAAAAAACACAGTAATTATTTTTCAGTGCTGATCCAATACATTCTAAAAAAGATTTCCTTCTTTCTTTACTTGCTGCACACACTGGAATTGTTTTTTCGAACTGTTTATTGGGTATACTAATGCAGATTTGGATTCAGATGTAGATTAAAACATCTTTTTTTTTTTTTTTTAATCACATACTCATTATGGATTTATGATTAATAAAATCATTCAGACGGCTGTGCAGCGTTGGCAGAGAGTCACGTCCCCTTTTTCTGGATGAAGGGGCGCAGAGAATGACTTGTGCTCTCTCGTGGCTGAGGTCTGGACCTGTGCGACTTCGGGGCTTCGGCGGTCGGATTGCCTGAAGGAAAATCTTCTGCTCTTTCCAGCAGCTTTCGAGCCTTGTTGTCACCCAGGAGCAGATAGAGACGCATCCGAGGCCCCGGTCGCGGTGGCTGTACACCTCAGATAGCCTCCTCGAGCCAAAATAAAAACAGCACTCCTGGCCTCCTTTCATCCCCTCCTCCCCTCCTCCCTTCGCTCTTTCTTTCATTACGACTGAAGGAGTGTGTGTCTGTCATTCTGTCTGTGTGTGTTGCAGTCAGTGGGGGTTAAGGGGGGGGGGGCCTGCATAGTGAAAGAAAATGGACTTCTGTGTGCTAGCTAGCAGCAACAGCTTTTTTTAATCCTAGCCCCAAGCCATACTGTGCACTGAAGCAAGCTATTACATGGCAACAATTAAGAGGCTGGAGCGCAGCACCTGGTCCTCCCCATTCGCTGGCCTTCAGTGGCAGCTGACTATACAGTTCCCCACGCCAGGTGGTTCCACTTCAATCACATTAGCTAGTCACTGTAGGGTTAATAAAGAGCCCACTCACCCTCCCTCCGCCCTCGCCGCTTCTTTTCTGCAGTGAATCTGAGGACAGAGCATTTTAAAACTCGTTAAAATTAAGATCCCTCCGCCGGCGCTGGATAATTAAAGCAGTGCAGGACGAGCTCCTTGGAATCTAATGTTTCGGGGAGGGGGTGTCGGCGAGGAAGGGTGGGGGGGGGGCGCGGGGGTCCCTATCCGCTTAGTAGTCCATTTGTACAAAGAGCAGAGGATCATAATAGACCTTTTCATGGATAGACAAAACAGATGGAGGCCAATTGAAATGAGACAGGCAGGGAGACTGTACATATCTGCCCGGATACTGGCGATGTGGAGGGATTCACAAAAAACAAGTGGCGAGCCAGCAGCCGCAGCGAGCGGCGGCGGCCCCGCTCGGCTTTTGTTTGCCGGAGCGTTATCGCACTAAAAACAGCTTGAAAACCAAAACCTGTAAATAAAGGAGTCGGGGCCGAGTGTGTCAGGCTCACAATCAATAGTCATTTGTAAGCACAGAAAGCAGATGTATGCAGTGACATTTAATGCAGCGGCCTCCTTTCAGTGGGATGTTAATGGTGCGTTTCTCAATTCTTACCTCCTGTTGCTTGGTGTTTGTTGTCGATTTTCTTACTTTTGGGGGAAAGTTTTATCCTTTTAACCTTTAGTCTTCACTTACTCGAGGAAGATGCTTTTGTTTGTTCACAAATAATGGATTAATGAAGGAATAGGAAAAAGAAAGTTGTTTTAGAAGCTTTGTTTGTTTGATTTGAAAACCAGAAAAATAAGGTTTGTGTAGAAGTTTGTTAAAGGGATATCAATGGTGAAGACTCAAAAAGGAACTTGAGTTTTTTGGGGGGGTTTTTTACCCTTCAACGTTCTAGTTTTTTCTTTTTACTGCCCTTTAAGAAACGACAGTCAGGGCTGGGTAGCAATGAAATACATGTAATTTGAGTAAAGCTATCTGATTACAAAAACTAAGCGACTTCAATCAACTCAGGCTACATTTGAAAATGTGTGTGATTAGATTATAATCACATTGTCAATGGTAATAGCACTGTCTTTACAATATGGCTCTTTTAAAATGATAAGACAGTTTTTCCTTGATGGCTTCAAGTTCATCTGACTTTTGATTTCTTTTGATTGACGCTGAAAATATAAAGTGAACGTGTTGATTCATTCCTGTCTATCCATTCAGGCTTTTGAGTAAAGAGAACCACAGCAAAAAAGAAAAAAAGAAACAAAGGTTGCATCCAACGTGTTGAATGTAGAATGTAGAATAAACAAAACATGGACCCAAAAGCAGACATATTGAATGAGAACAGACAAGCTTTAACGCTGAGCTTATATTGAAGTCACAAACAAGAAGGAGGCTGCGGAAAGGCCATAAACACAAAAAGACAGCGATCAAAATGCAAAATCATGACGGAAAAATTAAACCAATCAGGGAGACACAAGGAACTGGTGTGACACACAGGACAAATCCACCATGAGTGAGGGTAAAACACATGTTAAATACACAGGGAGTGATTAAGTATTAGACACAGAAGACACAGGTGAGCAGAAAAAATGGGCGGGAGAACAGACAAAGACAGGAAGTTGAAAGTAAAGCAGGACTCATGGGGATGTAACCTAGAAAATGAAACAGGAATTTGCAAACCGAAAACCCAAACCACTTCAATATTTAACAACGGTCAATGAGCAATTAAAGCCAAGACCAAAAACTTGGTCTAATTTTGCAGATCTCTAACTCTCAGGTGATCCTGTATGATGTAAAGTGTACATCATCCTGTATGATATAAAGTGTACATCATCCTGTATGATGTAAACTGGTTGTATTTTTCAGCAGCAGTGGTTTTCTTTTGCTTCAGTATGAAGTGCTTTGTGCTCCGACAGACTGTAGCTGTAACATAATCTCCCCGAGTGTGACTGAGGCCACAGATGGAGCTGATGCAGTGAGGAGGATCAGTGGGTGGAGGAGGCTGAGTGCTGCTGCGTTCAGGGACCTTCGGCCTCTCCGCTGCACCGGCTGCCAGGTAACCCGTCCACAGGGCCAGGGCCGCCTGATCTCCTGCGGGACCCGGGGCCAGGAGGAGCTGGGGTGGGACCGAGGGAGCTGCGACGGGATTATTCTGCTTACAGACAAGAGAACACAGTGGAGGATCAGGAGGGAGGATTACCTTTATACTGCAAGAGAACAGAGTAATGATGCCTGAATCAGAGTAGTTTGTAGGGAAAATAAGGAAAGTAAGTCTTTTGAAACGTTTTTTTTTTTATTTTAAATGAGCAGGCTTTTTAAAAGTGCTTTCACTTAGTTGAGTCCAGAGTAGAGTTAGCAGTATAGTTGTCCATCCATCCCCGCCCCCTGCCAATAATTCATGTGACGATTTGAGTTGTTATTCAAACAAACATCATCAATGGGAAATCTTCATTTTCAGTTTTAATATGATAGTTTTAAGGGACCTTAATTTCATTTCAAAATCCTTTCCCCCTGTAACACTTTTATTATTTTCATTATTTCATAATAAATTATTTCACAGTGCCAGCTATGATTTTTAAAATTTCTTACAATTCTGTAGGAAAAAAAATACATTTAGTATTTCGAGTAAAATGTGTCTATTTTGGTACTCGTGTGGAAGGAAAATCCTCATTGGTCCATTCAAATTCATAAAAACTTGTTGTGTGGTTTTGCTTTTGTTACCCATAGAACAGTGATCTGAAGCTCAGTTCTGAGGCTGTGAAAAGTTTTGTCATGTCAGATTAAATGAACAACTTCTGGTTAGATACATCCATTCCAAGAAAGGCCGAAGTCATGCCCCAAATAATATTGTTTGATGTTTTCCAACCTAAAAGATCGTTTTTCAAGTCAACAAAGTCACAGTTTGTCATAAATCAAGGTCAAATATCAATAACGGTAGATCTGTGGCTTGTTCAACTCATGTCACCGTCACTAACTTGGCACAGAAAAGGTACTAAATCTGCTCATACTGACAACTGCAGTCATGTGAAAGGAGAAAGTTGGTCAGTCCTATAGCACCAAATAAAAAGTTGATGGAAATGTCATTATGTGTCTGCAAAAAAATTACATTTTTGGATTGATTATGGAGAGAAAAGCAAAGGAAGAGACACCAAAGTAATTGAAATTCATCCTCAGGGGAACTTGAATCTGTGAATCAAATTTCAATACAATCCTCTCAGAACCCCAAATGTCATCACCATGGGTGGTAAAAGAGGAGCGCTCAGAGAATCATCAAAGTCATTAAGATTCATCATCTCGGGACCATGAACATAGGTACGAAATATCACAGCGGTCCACCTGATACCTGTTGACATCCTCAGTGTGGACCCAGCGGTGGAAAGAGCAGCCAGTAGAGCCAGAGCACGTCCACCTGTGGTCTGTTGAAACAGTTTTACAGTTTAAAGTCAATCAGGATCAATCTAACACATTAGTACTAGCGCGTAAAAAAATGTTGCCAGTTCACGTTTCTTCAAACCACGTATAGGGTCAGATTTGTACGAGTCATTTGGAATTCATACAATGCAAGTCATATCGCATTCATATTACATGTCAGGAGATGGAGGAGATGGTGGTGTCGTCACAGCGAGGCGGGATGGCTGCCGAGCTGGAAACCAATGTTCAGGATTGTCTGTCTAGTTTTGTAAGCCCGAAAGCACTTAACCTGACCTCAGGACAGTTTCCAGCCGCGTTTGTGGTGACAGTACCAGATATTTTGAGCTAAAGCACGATCATTTCCTGATCCTAACCAAATGCCTTTGCACCAAAAATGGGATTTCAGCACAGCCTCAAAAATCGAACAATGAACTTGAGGAAATGTAAAGCTTCATGTACTTTGCCAACATTTATTCTGGCGATTGGGTTGCTGATTTCAACTCCCGCATCTGTTACCATCTAAATATGAGGGGAAATATTGTCAAATAACACATTTAAGCTTGAAAAATGTTTGGTGAACTTCTATGGAGCGACAAGGGCTCGACCTGTGAAGACATCACATGGAGCTACATTTCCTCTCAGAAACGCTATTTGAAATATACTAATGTACAAAGATTTCAGTTTATATGAAGCACTTGCAGGGGGATATTTTAAGTGCTCTCTGAAGCACTCCGCTCATGTTGTGCAAGATGTAATAAGGGATTCATCTCCTCGCCTGGTATGCAACACATGAAAGAATTTAATCAGAGAGTGCAGGGAAATAAAGAAATAACAAACAAAGGGACGATGAACAAGAATGAAATTGAACTTCAGATCCTCTCACACAACCTCTGGGCTGTCTGTCAGTCCCATCCGTCCATGTTGACAAACGGATGAATGGAATACTTGCAGCTTTAATACTCTGAGCCCGCTTCATCCTGCCGGTGCTCAGCTGCCTTTGAGGGGAATGTATCTATAAAATGTCTCAGGGAGCCGTCTCTCCATTTGACAGCCCTTCGGGAGAACAAAGGCTCAGCACTAATGCAGCACGGATCAACCGCCTGCTTTTCTCCTGAGCAAGGTGCCAAGATGCACTCGCTTTTAAAGCTGGAGCGCCCCTGACGCCGGCCACCGGGGACCGGCTTCAAAGCCTAATGCAAAGTGAGTCATCCGCCGCCCGTCTCATATTAAGTCCCCCTTTAATTCAGCCCCCTTTGGTTAATTATTTGCCATTGTGTTTGACCCATCTGAGCCCGTGTCGACATTAAAAAAATTAGTTGGGAACGGGGCGGTTTAGCGAGCGAGGGCGACCTAAAAAGCACAGCAGCCCGGAAAAATGTGGGCCGGCGCGGGGGTTGTGCAGCCATCTGTGACCCCGCCGCTCCTCGCCAAACGCCGACAACCAGCAGGTCCCATGTGGCCGACTGGGTTCCGCCGGGTGTCACCCTCTTGTTGCTATTTTGTTGTTGTTATTTATTTACAGAAGCAGTCAGATGAGACGATGAGGGCGAGCTTTGCCTCGGGTGCCAGGAGCGGTCGGGAGTCGTTGGGGGGGAGAGGAGGGGTTATTTTTTATTTTTTTTGTGGCGATCTGGCAGCGGCGTGGCGTCCAGCGGAGAGCCGGTCCAGCCAGAGGACAGAGGGAGAGCGGGGCCGGGCCATCTGTGGGACAGACATGGTAGACGAGTGTCAAGTGGTGCCAGGAGCTGATGGCGCTGAGGCTGATCTGATCTTGAGCAGATCCGCGTTTAGTCACAGCGATCTGACCTGAGGTGGAAGGATCTACTCTCGTTATTGTGTGAAAACATATTGTTTGCTTTTTGGAGTACTTTTAGAAACCCTTGAGTATTTCTTTACCTTAAGTGTTCTACCTGTAGCCAAACTGATGTGTATTTACAGTTTATTACGACCTGTTTAATACGTTTAATGTTGCGCAGCACCCTCTCGTGCTCATAGTAATTGTGATGGGGGCAAAGGAGGAAGAAAGGTGAAGTAGGAGAGCGAGAAAGTCCACATGGGGTGGAGGACTGGGAGGAAGACTTCCACCTAGGAGACTAAAAGGAAACTTTTTTAAGCTAAACCTATCTTAGAGGTTTTGTCCTCTAAACCCACCTGTTGTAAATGCTGTATTATTTTCGGTGAATACTGGGTTTTATGAATCTAATTTTGGCCGGGCACTCTTTTGGACAGCCAGGGGTCCTGAGGTGAGGGCTGCCCAAACTCCCAATTCATCTGCTCCACAGGGGCTCTGAAGTGGACTTTCTGCAGAGAGTGGACATCATCGGACTTGGTGCCGTGTGGGTGGCGTACAGTGCGAGAAGTGGAACCAAAGCTGAAACAAAAGCAAAGAGCTGAAAAACACCAAAACACACTGCAGAGCTGAGAGGAACTGCACCATTACTAATACTACTCTGTGGGTTCAACAGGATGAGAGATCGTTGGGATCAATACATTTGTAGAGTGAAATGACAATCTGGGATGTGGAGCAAATGTCATTTAGTTGCTTCACTAAATGTAATAAATACTAACTCAACATTGTACATTAAAACGTAACACAAATTTATAAGCATGATCGCAGACCTGCTGTTCCTAACTTTCTTTGTTTGTCTTGTTCATCTTCTCTGTGTGGATTTATTCTATTATGCTTCTTAGCCACCTTTCCACCTTTGGATGGTGGGGGTGTTATTACAGCCACCAACGCTGCCAAATCGGTGGATAAATACACCTGGAGACATTTCAAGCGCTTCTGAGGTGACCACAAACATTTTTCACAGGGAGTTACACCATCTCCATCAGCGGTCGTGGTGACCAAAACAGTTAGTTTAAGCCAAACTGTGATGTTTTCCTAACCCTCACCAAGTGGGTTTTGCGCTTAAACGTAACCAGAGCATAAACACAGTGTTGTAACAAGACAAAAAAAAATGACCTCAACAAATGTAAGCTTGCAACGTAACGCAACAAAGAAATGTTCAGTCTTATCCGTGGTTCTGCAGGAGCGCACTTCGCTAAACGTTTATTCCGATGATTGGGCTGAGACTCGTGTCACCTGGCCTGAAAACATGTCGACAAAATGGAGACGATCCCCTCCCAAAACAACAGAAGCCTTTTGTCCCCACGCATGAAACACACCCTGAGCAGCAGCAGTAACTTCAGGAGAGCAGAATGCTGATGTAGAGTGAGAGAATGTCCCCGAGGTTCAATTACCGAGCCGCCACAGGTCCTCTCAGCCTTCATTAGCTGCCTGCTGGAGCAGACACTCCTTCCACACACCCGGTGTGGTTGTTGTATTGTGCCCGAACCTTCGGGGAGATGCCTTTCCCTCCTCTCCCCTCGCTAATGATCACACAGAAAGCTTTCTCAGAACTCGGAGGAGCTGCTGTGTGCTGTTATGTGGTTTGTTAATACAGCGGGGAGGGGCCAGTCAGCCACCTCTGCGTCTTCCTGCCGCCTCGGCACGAACCGTTCCTGTTGCTCCCACCAGATCGGTTAACTAGACGCATGGGTGTTGGCATGCCCAGACAGGGCGGAGGCTGATCAGCGCTCGGCGGGAGGGAGACGGTCGCGCCGACTCCAGCTCCGAGCTCCAGCTAAGCAAAAGTCTCGGCTCCACAAGTGAATATGCCGAGATTCACCCGACTAGAGGTCATCGCGAAACCGACGCCATTACTACATCGAGATGACGCACAAATCAGTCGACTTTTACACCGTTTCCAGTCCGTTCTGCCTCTGTGGACGTCCTTTTTAATTGTCCTCTAAATCGACAGCAAAATGAAGAATATGTGACAGCCGACTTCAGAATAACATGAACAAAAGTGCAGATATCACCAGGGAGGATCATCAGTACGCCTGATGATCTTACTTAAATGTGATAAAATAACACTCCCACCACCTGAAAATTGAATCTTACTGTCTCATCTAAATCTGCCATTGATTATTTTTAACCCATCTCAGTTTTCCCCCCAGTATATTTCATAATGAAGCACTCTATAAGAAAAAAAGAATCCTTATTTTCACCGTCACTGAATATCATCCATGACAAATGCAGCACTGACAATCACATTTAGCAGCAATCACGCCTCATCTCTGTTACAGCAGCGTCTTAATTTCCTAAACCCTAGATGCAGATGAAAATTTAATCTGCTCACTTATTTGGGTAATGGAGATGGAAATTAGATTACGGCGCAGCTCAGTTCCGAGCCATCTGGGACGAGACTGATGCTCGTAACTTTCGGCGGCGTGCAGTCTTCGGGAGAAAGTGAGAGTGAGAGAGCTGGAGCGAAACGGGTTTTAATCCCAATTTTTTTTTTGCCTCGATGTTGTCTGTGGGGGGGCTACTGGTTTTTCCTGGCCTTTCACCTGTCTTTTCCAATGACATCCTGTTTTCGGGTGCAAAGGGGTGGATGGAGTTCGGCGTTGCTACTACATATTGTCATGACTTACCAGGTAGTCAGACTTCCTTGCTCACTTTCCTCCACGTCAGCTCTTTTTTTTTTTTTTTTCTTTTGCGTCCTGTCTCAGTGCCAGAAAACTTATTACCGTACAGCTCTGGGTGCCCGCAAACAGCCATGATCACCCTTTGATTCCACTGGGCACGTCTGTGTAACCTGGTGTGTGCCGCGCTGGTCATATCCCACTGAGAGCTTTTCAATAGCAGAGCGTCGTGCCCGCCTGACGTTGTTGACTTGCTCAGACTGCGTTTGTTTCATCATTTCTCCTTCAATTTTGTCGCTCCTGCTGTGGCTGAGTAGGCTGCCTGGTTAGATCGTTCAGTTAATTGTCCGTTTCAATCGGGTCTGTTGTTAATATTTCAGTTTCATTTTGAAAACTGACTGTCAAATGCTGGTCCACTTGCGTCAAAAATAGACTAGGTGCGTATTATTCCCCGGGATGCTGCTGGAACATGGCGTGGCTCAGATGGTGGAAACACAAGCACTGTCTAGAACAGCTTCTAGACGGCCGCTGGAGCTGATCCGTCGGCCATACTGCGGTCGTAACGTGGTGGAATCCGGGTGTTAGTGTTTTTTTATCCTGTTCTCCTTTGCTGTTCATGAATGCCTTGACATCAGCTGCACTAACATGACATGACATCAGTGTAAATGTCAACGCTAATAGACTTTTGAGACCCAGCGTCATGCAAAATCCTCGCTTGAGTTCAGTATTTTCAACTCCTGAGAATTTGGTGTATTTTCATTGAATTTGTATGTAATCTAGAGGCTTTTGCGTTTGTTTGGTCTGCCCCATGAGCCAGTGCTGCCCCATAACCTTAATGAGCATAGTGATGTTGATCTTGACAAATAACTTAGTTTGCACATTTTTAGATGCCATCGATTTTCTCCTAATTCCCTTATATGATACAACATGTTTAAAAAAAATCAGTTCTGGAAATGTTGGTCATTGTATTTTTTTTAAACTTGATCGAGCCAGACGAGAGGCTTTCCCCCGAATACAATCTTTAAGCTAAGCTACAGGCTAACGTTTCCCGACTCTGCCTCCGTACCTAATGAGACTAAAACCGATCTCCTCTTCTCACTTATAGGAGGACACCACAAAGGCTTTTTGAACATGCGTGACTATATTACACCAGTCTTTTACAGTGATCACTGACATCAGGACATATTGACGGCGGCAGGATGTGACATGTGCTGTTCCTGCGTGAGGCCGCGTGCCTCTATGGTTTCGCCACACTGAGCCCCCTGTGAACGGCTTCATATTTACAGCCAATTATCTCTCTGAGGGAGGGTCAGCGTGACCGGCGGGCCTCTCCGGCACGTTACATGAAGGTCAGCATCATCGATGGGGGCTAATTAAGCAACTGTCGCTCAAGAGGCAGCGCGAGTGTGAGTCACCCAGCACTTTACCCATCGGAGGAATGTCCTGTTTTCTGGGATTCAAGGACGGATCTGCCTCTCAAAGCGGAGACGGTGTCCTCGAGCGTGCTTGACCGGTTAAGCAAACACTTAAAGACGCCCTCGGTGGAGTCTTCTCTGTTGGGATCACTTTTTTTTTTTTTTTTTTGAAACTCGTGTTTACAGTTAATAGTAGAAAAAGTGAATTCAAGGTTAGAGGAGACAGAAGCATTGCCCCCTCCATTCAGTGACTGTCTCAGCAGCTGAAGGATAATGACCTGTCAGAGGCCAGAAGACTCTGTGTCCTCACATCATCTTTGAGGTGAGAGACTTCTCGTCATGGTCTGCCATTGCAGTAATCCCCTTGCCTGCAGCTCCATTAGGCAATGAAACAAGTTGTCCAACTGTGTGGATGGAGGGGGTTAATCCTCCTGCAGCTCCTCAGTAAAAGGCCTCAGCTGCCACCCTCCTCAAACCTTTTGAAACCTCTGTCAGTTTATGGGGGACTTCAGACGAACCTTTCTCCCTGACCCTTATTGATTCAGGTCTGCACCGCACCCTTTTCAACACTACACACACACACACGCGGACACACACACACACACGCTGTCTCCAAAGAGCTCAGGCCCTCGAGCTACAGCACTGGGGTGCCGTAATGTTTCAATTACTGATGCCTGTCATTGTTCGGGCGTGACAGGAAAAATCCATTCGAACAGTCGGGCCTCACAAGTCTACATTTTAGAAATATAATGTGAACAAAGAGCGTTCAAAAATGTTTTGTCGTCAACATACAGCGTTTCTGTTGATAATATTGAATCATTTTACACTACATTTAATATTTTGGTTCACTCCCAGCGCCCTCGTCAACTTTCTTTCCAACATCAGGCAACTTTTTGAAACCAACAAGCTCTGAAAAACCCAATTTTAGCTTGACTTGCACAGTTGCCAGATTCAGTACTGGCAGTGTACATCTCTGCAAACCTCGGAAATGTTGAAACAGTGCTGTGCTTAGGCTCTGGTAACGTTTAGGCACAAAAAAAACACTTGGTTAGGGTCACGAATCATGTTTTAGCTTAAAATAGCTGATTCTGTCACCACAAACACGGCTAAAGAATGTCCTGATAATTCACTTGAAAAAAAAAAAAACAGTGGATTCACACTTCAACAATGAAATGGCGTCTCAAACAGTGGTCCCCGGCTTGGCAGCCAACTAGCTGTCATTCTAACACCACATGAGATGAAAGTCAGCTCATATACTTGTAATCTAAATGTGATATGACCACAGAAAATTAATATGAGTATAGCTGGTGAAAAAAAGTGGAACATTTAGCAGCTGAGGGGATGGACATCTTTCTCTGGATTTGGTGGAGACCAAAACAGAGCTGAAAGGAGCGTGAATTGTGATGACTGTGTTACTTCACATCTGCTGGATGTCTAAACCGGCAGGTATTTGCTAACATGAGAGTTCTATTAGAGGCTCGTGTTTCCAGCTCTTTTTTCACTCTGTTTTCACTGCCATGTTTCCACAGTAGCCCAGAACGGATAAACCTAGCACAAGTAAAGACTGTTTTTTGTTTTTTTGTTTTTTTTAAATGCACTGGTTAGAAGAGGCGGCTTTGTATTGTGAGGAGTTTGAAACCACAAACTGATAGAGGGTGAGGCAAATCATACTTATTTAGTACAGGAAAAATCACAGGAGGGTGACGAAGATGCCAAACAAGCGACGGCACAAAACAAGGATAATTATTCCAGCTTCCTTTCACAGATGGAAATCTCTGACGACAGAAATGTTTGCAATCTGACGCAGAGGTGTCCTGCTTTCTGTTGGACAGGTCAGAGCAACATTAATGATTACAGACGGCCATAAGAAATACTTCCCCCTGCTGCTCTCCAGGAGTGTTTCAATCTAGAACCTCACCGCTAGACGCTGCTAAATATATTACACAGTGGACCTTGACAAAAATCTGGGTCCTGATCATCAATGTGTGATTCTTATGTGGATTTGAACTGTACTAACTTGGCCAAACATATAAGGATTCCTAAAGTCTAACATCTATAAATGCTGTAAGCTAATGTGATATTGAGTCAAAAAATATCTATATAATGATTAACTCCGCTGTTTTTTCAGTCAATTGGTGCCGGAAAAACAGACAAAATACGTTAACCACACTTCCCTCAAGCCCAAAGAGACTCAGTTGGATTTCCTGTTTGCGTTTTGGACCAGTAATAGATGAAAATAAAACATAGAAAAACAGCAGAAACTCAACATTTAAAGCTAGAACTGGAGAAAAAGTGCTTTATTTCCCAAAAAATGGAAAAAGTTACATTTTTGCAGAAACTTTTGGGTCATTTGACTCTTTGATTTGTTGTATTAGCAGCTTGTCTTTGTTAGATTTGTTCCCACGTGGGAAACTTAACTTCTCATGCATTCTGCTGCGCTGCCCGTCCATCTGAGACAAACATGCTTCCCGTCATATCTGCACAGGTCATGGACCACCATCCGAGCAGGAGGAGGCTCAGCAGCTTGCTCAAGGGCACTACATCGTGGACAAACGTAGTCTCAGATATGTCCATTACTATATTAAGTTAGCTATAGTTTGACCATTCCTTCATTCCTTCAACCTCTCTTCCAACATCAAGACTCCCAAACAGATGTGCGTGACTCGAGTGCCTCTGTCTGGGATCAATACTGGCTCGAGGGAGCACGGCATGTCTCCTCGCTCCTCCTGAGTCCATGAAACTCTCCGGCTGCTCGTCCATCAGTGACTCATCTCTGTGAAACCGAACCTGAACAGCTCCGTTCCTATGGAGATCGAGGGCCCGGGTTCATACTAAATCAATCTGCAGATCTATGAAGGCATGCAGGCAAATTGTTTCTCTAACGCAAGTTTATCTGTTGTTATTTTTTAATTCTTTTTTTTCTTTTTTTAAATGGCTCCACACTGAAAAAGAGCATTTATTAACACAGCTCCGAGGATGACTCAGAACATAAAAGCAATCCCATAATGCATTTCAGTCTAATGCCAGTAATCATTTTGTTTGGAGTGGGTGTCAATTTTCTGAAAATGGCAGCTTGTGAAGTCTCATTTAGGCTTTTTATATAATTGTGATAAAATGTTGTGATACAGTGAGATGTAAAAACGTGTGATTTTGTGATGAGGTTTGGTTGCTATAGCAGCTGAACTGCTAAATGACCTGCAATTTATCCTGAAGCATCCAATACAATAAAACAGACAGCTGCCGAAACAGACAGCGCTGAGTGTTCAACATCACATGGGATGTTTATGATCCGGGCGCAGCTTGAACACCAGGGAAAGTGTCTGTAAATGTAAAGACACGCAAAAGATTCATTTGTGGCAGGTGTAAATCTCATAGACGCAGTCCGATGACATGTTGAAATGGAGCACTTTCTGAAGAGTTTCCTCACATCAGCTCCTGCATATTTAGCAGGAGTGGTCTGTATGTCTGTCTGGTATGTCTGTAAAAGTAGTAAAACCACAGTGTGGGAAATGACCCGTTTCAAGCAAAAGTCAAGCATTTAAAACTTTGACTAAAGCCTCGTGAAGTCAAAAATGACCCGCCTTTGCTAAACCCCTAAAACAAAGCAGCCTGACTGAATTTTAAATGTAGAAACAACCTGTAATTTATCACAAGTTTTGCAAGTTTCTGGGTTATCGCTCATCATAGTCCAGACAGACTATCAATGGACACGTTCATTGCTTTTATTATAACACCTGTCAAAATGTATTTCTTTAATCAGGAAGAGATGATAATAATTATTCTCATGCATATAGTGTTGAATGTTGAAGCCGTGTCAGGCGTTTTAACTACTTTCATTGGTCACCTGCTAGGTAGAATTCAGTGAATTTCATCTTGGGTCCATAAAGTTTTATCAGATTCTTTTCCGGTGATATTTTTATATATTCAAAGTCACTGGTAAGTAAACTTCAAAAATGTATAAATTTGAGTAAAAAGTGCAATACTTGCTTCTGAATTATTGCAAAGAATGATAATAGATCACCAAAAATTAGTAATGCTAAAGTAAAGTGCAAGTACCTCACAACTGTACTTAAGTACCGTGCTTGCATAAACACAATTTGCGCCACTGATACTGTCTACATTTATACAGAGCTATGACTGTTCCGATCTCCCTGCGCATACATAACTACAGTAGGGACAGCACAACTGTCAAGCTTAGAAGGTAGATATTACAGAAATAAACTGTTGAAAGGACAATTTCACACTGCAGGCTAGGCTTGGATTTATTGCTTCAGATCAATATTTTAGCGTAGTTCTTCTTTTTTTCCCTTTTTTAAAACAATGCTGCACTTCCAAAAGTATTAAACATTCTACTTTCTTTGGACTCAGTGATTCTGTTACTCGATCTTAGTGCATTTGATACCATACATCACGGCATACTGTCAGACAAACTTAAAAGCCAATTTGCCATCTCTTGGCTCGTCTTACCCATACGAAAGAACCCAATGTGTTTCTTATAATCACACTACCTCAATATTTACTGATGTGAAGTATGGAGTTCTCCAGGGCTCTGTTCTTTGCCATTTCCTCTTCTCTTTTTATATTTCACCTCATTTTTTAAGCAAAAATATTCAGAGTAATGGAATACATTTTCCCACTATGCGGTCGATATTCAGCTGTATGTGCCCATAAAAGCTGATGATGGAATCTCAGATCACACAATTAGAGACCTGCTTGTATGCGGTGAAGAAATGGATGTCAGAAAACTTCCTGCTCTTGATTTTGGACAAAGCTGAGATGTTGGTCACTGGCACTGCTCAGCAGAGACAATGCTTTGATCATGTGGCGGTAACTCTTAACAAACTGTGTTGTTTCTTAAAGTTCAACCATCACCTTGGTGTTACATTTGATTCTACCCTCATTTTCAATCAGCACATTAAGGAAATTACTAAGATCGCTTTTTTAGCACCTGCACAAGCTAAAATTAAGTCCTTCTTAAGTCCGTCTATGGCTGAGGCAGAGATCCTGACTCAGCTGGATCAGTGCTCTACTACAATACTACTTACATCTGTATTCTTATAATGTGATGCCTCTTCATTCTGAGGTTTTCTTTTTTACTGCTAATTATCTTCTTACAGGTCACCACGGTGGAGAGGAGGTCGTACGGCTCGGGCACCACTTGGCGATGCCAAGATCTTCCTCCCGGATCCAAACACTTTACATATGTTATAATTTGTACCAGGGGCGGCTGTAGCTCAGCGGGTAGAGCAGGTCGACTAGAAGCTCACTGGTTCAAATCCCAGCTCCGGGCAGGGCTGAGCTGCATGTCGAAGTGTCCTTGAGTGAGATACTGAACCCCACATTGCTCACTAGTGAGGGCCCTGCGATGAGCTGGCGACTCATCCAGGGAGTACCCTGCCCTCGCCCTGAGACAAGGCTGGGATTGGCTCCAGCAGCAACACCCTGCAACCCCTTGGAAAGGGATAAGCGGTTCGGATAATGACATGACATAATTTGTACCACACTGTAAAAAATGTCCTTAGAATTAACAGTGATTTTTTGTAAAATCATGACATAAAAAAACTGTAAATACAAAAACAATGAAGCAGTGTATAATTTACATAAATATGTTGTAAAACCCCGAACCAAACACAACTGTTGATTTGACAGTAAGAATATGTTAAAAAGATCATATTTTTTTTGAGAATTCACAAATTACTGTAGTTTAAACACATATAAACTGTAAAACAAAAAACATTGTGATACAGTTAAAATGACATCATAGCAGTGTTTGAATAACATGTTTTGTCAGTAGGTTCTCTGGAACATTTTGAGAGAACCTATGTACCAGAGCTATTTATTAATAGAAATAAAAAAAAGTGCATTAGGCTACATATTACAAATTTGAAAAACAACAACAAACAATAGCCTAATTTTTGAATCAAAATTGTTTATCAGTTGTAAATTCTATAACTTAAAGTTTGTTTTTTCCAATACAGAATTGTGTCATTCACTTCTGAATACTGCCCTAAGTTAATCTTAAGTGTCATTAATCCTTTTTATTTTTGAATTTTACATTCCCGCTAAACAATTGTATTGTATGTATTTGAACTTCAAACTAGATGAGGTCATTCTTTGTCCACTCATTGGACAGTAGTTTTTTTCTGTTCATTTTAACATCTGTCAAAAGCATCTGTATCACGGAGCTGTGAAAGCATCTGTTGCTCAGGTAAGCTGACAATTCTTAACTTTAAATGCATGGTGTGTGTGATAAGAAAAAACAGTTAGTTTCTGTCTGTGAGAGATTTTTTTTTTTTTTTAAAACATGAGTTAAAATGGCGATGTTGAGTAAGAAAATGTTTAAGAAAGGTGACAAAATCGATTATTAAGTATTAAATTTTTTCTCCGTCAACAAAAATAGTTCCTCTGCAGTCAACCTGTAGTCATGACAACGCAGCAAAGCCCAACCAATACAAACGCTGATTGATGCGCAGTAATACACGCAGTTGTACTCCAATATCAGGTTGAATGTCTCTTGGCGCAGAAAGATACCGTTAGCTAACTACAGTGAGGTGACCGTTAGGTTCTGCTCATTTTATCCTGTGGTGACGTGGTGGTAAGTTTTACATGTGACTACTTGGTCGCAGCTATACTTTACTTTCATTTCGCGCTCGTTCCATGCAATTGTGAAGCGATTGTTTACATATAATTACTTGGTCGCAACTAACTTATATCGTTAACGTTACATTACTGTGCATTCGCGCTGGTGTACATGCAATTACTTGGTTGCGGCTAAGTTATACATTAAGTTACTGTGAATTCGCGCTCTTTTCGTGCCGTTGTGAAGGGTGCAAGCTTGCTAAAATGTTAACCTGCCATTTCTGCAGCAAAACATTGGAAACCTTGAGGGGTTACGTACTGCATTGTAAAGTCCACAGGAACGAACCCCATCCGTTTTTCAAATGTGTTGGCACCGACTGCAAGCGGACTTTTTGCACTTATGCCGCTTTTAAAGGTCATTTCTATCGTGTTCACAATGCTCCTGAACCCTCCATTACTGCTGGGGCCGTTGTTACAGATTTTAAGTGTGCTATTGCGCTTTGTGAGTGCAAATTTAACACAGTCAAAGAGCTTATTTCCCACTTAAAAAAGCATATAACCGAGGGGCAAACTGTGCCATGTCCAATAACAGGTTGTGAAAATGCATTCACTGTCAAATCATCATTTACTGCTCATATGTCACGAAAACACAGAAAATGTTCAGTGGATAGTATAAGTGACAAGTACAGGGAACATGTTGCTCAGCTCTGCTGTCAGTGCATGTGAAGATGTCCCCCAGAGCTCAAATGATGCAACAGCAAATGAAAGCAGTGAATTGCCACAGGATTTCAATGAGACCTTTCTCAGGAATGTCTGTTTGTTCTACCTAAAATTGCAAGGGCAGCTCCTTCTTCCAGCTTCAACAATACAGACCATCGTTGAAGAGGTGCAAAACATGCATGATTTGGGACAGGATTACACTTTAAGTAAATTACATTCACTTTTAAAAAATGACCTGTCTCTAACTGATGATGTTATTGCTAAAATCTGCCATTGTGTGAAGGAGTCAGATCTGTTCTCTGCCTCTCACCAGGGGCCACTAAGAACAACATACTCAAGGACTCACACTTTTCAAAAAATGTTCAAATACATAGAGCCTAAAAAAGTAAAATTAGGGAACGATGAAAATATGACAGAAAGGTTTGCTTACTACATACCTGTAACACAAACTTTAAACACCTTACTAGAATCAGATTTATGGAAGAATTCAGTGTCACAGCAGTCTTGTGAAACACACTCAGATGACCTTTGTGACATAACTGATGGTCAAAACTTTAAGTCCAACCAGTTTTTCATTCAAAATCCAGGATGCCTGAAGCTAATTCTCTACCAGGGTGCCTTTGAAATTGTGAATCCCCTTGGCACAGCTAAGAAAAAGCACAAAGTTGTTGCTGTCTATCTTTCTTTGGCAAATTTGCCTGCACATGTTCGGTCCAATACAGATCACATGTTCCTTGTCCTGTTGTGTGGAGAGAATGACCTAAAACAGTTTGGCTAAAGTTTTCTCAGAGATGCTCGAAGATTTAAAAAATCTGGAGGAAAATGGAATAACTGTTGATGGTGAAACAGTCAAAGGGGCTCTATATTGTATTGCAGGAGATAATTTGGGGTCACATAGCATTGGTGGGTTCATTGAAAACTTTAGTCATTCTGTGTACTTTTGCAGATACTGTGAAATCACAAGAACTGAGTTTGAGAATGATCCAAATTTTTGTGGTCCACAGCGCACCCCTGAAAGTTATGATTCTGCAGTACTACAAGCTGAAAACATACACAGCAGCAAAGGTGTAAAGGTAAACTCTGTTTTCAATGCACTTCAGTCTTTTCATGTTTGCCAGCCTGGTCTGCCACCTTGTTTAGGCCACGACATATTTGAGGGTGTGTTATCATATGACATGGTGCTGTACTTGAAGTATTTCATTAGGAAAAAGAAATGGCTTACATATTCAGTGTTAAACCGACGCATCAAGCAGTTCAAATACAAGGGAACTGATGCTCTCACAAAGCCATCTGCTGTCAGTTCTGAGGGGTCCAAGCTTTCAGGTCAAGCTATCCAGAACTGGAATTTATTAAGGTTGCTACCTGTGTTGATTGGCGACAAAGTCCAAAATCCAGAAGATGATGTGTGGCAGTTAACTCTGCAGCTTATTGATATTGTTGATTTGATTTGTGCACAAAAGATTTCGTTGTCCCAAGTAGCCTATCTTGATATTATTATACAAGAATATTTGTAATCAAGAAAGTGTTTATTTCCTGAGACTACACTAAAACCCAAACACCATTTCATGCGTCATTATCCAGCACTAATTTTGAAATTTGGCCCCTTGATCAGAGTCTGGACCATGCGTTTCGAAAGTAAACACAGCTACT